>JARGCV010000761.1:0-70000 GCA_034064705.1 Bothrops alternatus | reverse complement strand
AACCAGCATACTAAAACATCTAGACCAGGTTTTTTTTCTTTTCCAAAACTTGGCAGTGTTAAGATGTATGGACTTCAACTCCCAGAATTTCCCAGCCAGCATGAGTTGAAGTCCACACATCTTAATTTTATTTTATTTATTTATTAATTTGACTTCTATGCCAAGCCTGAAAAACACTAGTCTAGCAAGAACACACTCCGCAGCAAAGCAGATGGTAGCATGAAAGCAATAAAAGATTATGTTCCACAACTGGAAATAGGGACGTAGGTTACCACTTTTGCTGACGTCCCTTTGTTATCTTTTGCTGGGCCATCCCTCTGCCTCTTAGGTTCTGACCATTTTATAGGTAGCAGACTATAAAAAGGGTTTGGAGGAATTTACTGGGCAGCCTGGGACACATTGCTAATGTTTTTATTAGGTAGATCCCTATAAAATGTGCAGAATTGCCAAAATATGCTTAACTGTTTTGACAACCTCTCAGCCACAAACTGAGGTAAATTCTTCCCTGAGGATCTGCTGTAGGTTGCATTCCGGTTCCACCTGCTCTCGTCCAGCCAGCCTTTTCTTGCCAAATTGTCCAATGATTTGGACATTCTGGCATTCTGTTTTTCATTACAGCTAGTCCTCCACTGACAACGGTTTTGCTTAGTGACCACTTAAAGTTACAATAGCATTGAAAAATGTGACTTATGACCATTTTTCAAGCTTATCAACGTTGCAGCATCCTCATGGTCATGTGATCAAAATTCAGATGCTTAGCAACTGACTCATATTTATGACAGTTACTGATTTCTGGGGTCAAATGATCCCCTTTTATGATCTTCTGACAAGCAAAGTCAATGGGGAAGCCAGATTCACTTAACAACCATATTACTAACTTAACAACTGCAGGGATTCACTGCAGGGATTCATGTGGCAAGAAAGGTCGTAAAACGGGGCAGAGATCACTTAACAACTATCTTGCTTAGCAATGGAAATTTTGGGTTCAATTGTGGTCGTAAGTCAAGGACTATCTGTAAATAGCCCCCTTCATCTGGAATAGCTTGCTTGGGTAGACACGATGCCCCCGTCTCCTCAATAGCCATCCACCTCTTTTGGGAAGCTATTTTGAGGTAAATTGTAATCAGCCATGCCACATTCAGTAATTTTAGTTTATTATTCTCAGTACTTAATGTAACTGAAACTACATTGGAAGTGCAATTTTAAGGAATTAATTCAATGGATGAAACAAAAAGCTGCATCCTCACCAGCTTCTGGAAGATGACCGTTGGTGGGACAAACTTCACCTCCATTGTAAAGGGACCAGGATCAGAAAACCATCTCCAGAAGCTGTGGGTGCTCCAACATTGGAAGTTTTTAAGAAGAGACTGGACAACCATTTGTCTGAAATGGTGTAGGGCAGTGTTTCTTAACCTTGGCAATTTTTAAGATGGGTGGACATTTTTTTCCATACATCCCATTAATGTATTTTTATACACTTCAGTAGGTAATTATTTTCACTCTTTTCCAAGTAGCGTCTGCATCCCTTTTCTTAGTTTTCTTTTCCATTCGTTTTGCTGAGATATTAATTTATCTTCTAATATCTCTTCCCAAACAGGAATCACATGTTCTCTTCCTGCAGTTATTCTTTTATTCATGTTTCTTTAACTGCCTTCATTTTCTTCCATGTCTATTTTTTTCAAAAGATCCACTCTTGACATTACAAAAAAAAAGGCTCTGTTGCATTCAAAAACCTTTCATCACCTATGAATCTTTCATTAATTCTTTTAATCTTTCACCATCATCATACAAAAGAAAAATCAATTGTGCTTTTAGATTTATATTCACTCCCTTCCCTTGTGAGTGTACAAATAGATTCATATTTAAAACCCTACAATTCAAAACAATCAAACCATTTTTCTGGGTAGATACATTCTCATTAAGTCTTCGATCTGTGAATGGCTTAAATACAGTAGACTCCAGAAAGAGTGCAAAGAAGAGCAACAAGATGATTAAGGGACTGGAGGTTAAAACATTTGAAGAATGGTTGCTGGAATTAAGTATGTCTAGTTTAACGAAGAGAAGGACGAGGGGGGACATGACAGCAGTGTTCCAATATCTCAGGGGCTGCCACAAAGAAGAGGGAGTCAAGCTATTCTCCAAAGCCCCTGAAGGCAGGGACAAGAAGCAACAGGTGGAAACTAACCAAAGAGAGAAGCAACTCAGAAATATGGAGAACTTTCTGATAGAGCAATTAATCAGTGGAATGAGTTCCCTCCAGAATTTGTGGGTGTTCCAATACTGGAGATATTTAAGAAGAGATTGGTCAACCATTTGTCTGAAATAGTATAAGGCAGTGGTGGTGAACCTATGGCATGGGTGCCAGAGGCAACACTCAGAGCCCTCTCTGTGGGCACGTGCGCCGTCGCCCCTGTCCTAGGCCTTCAGCTGGGTTTTATAAAAAAATTTCGCTGCCATGTGCAAAAAAAAAAAAAAGGTTCAATCAGTCAATTTCAACTTCTCACAGGAAAAAAAAGATCTTGCAAAGTTGGAATTGATTGTTTGAACTTTTTAGTCCCACCCAGTCTGCCGTTACCACTGCAGCCACGCCCAGCCAATGGGCCACACCCAGCCAATGGGCCACACCCAGCCAATGGGCCACACCCACCTGGCACCCTACGATGCATAAGTGGGGTTTGGGTTGCAGTTTGGGCACTCAGTCTCTAAAAGGTTCGCCACCACTGGTATAGGGTTTCCTGCCTGAGCAGGGGGTTGGACTTGATGACCTCCAAGATCCCTTCCAACTCTGTTATTCTGTTATTCTTTCAAATGCCATCTACATGCATTCCTCATTCTTCCCAAAGTATAGCAATAACAATCATAAGCCATAAAAATAATCGAGTTAATGATAATGATTATAATAATCGTAATCATAATGTATGCTTAACCACCGGAACATCCCTCTAGCTTTGCTATTGCTTTGAGTGTTGAGTGGGATACAAATGGTCGCACTGTCTGCCTAAGAACACTGATTGATTTTTTTTTTTAATCCCTCTATGGCGGAAGGAAAATTAAATACAATTTTATGATGTGGTACGGCACTGGTACATCTGTAGGAGCAGCACGCATTCGCCAAATGGAGAGAATCCTAGGTCCTCTGCTCTATCATATCCATTTCCATGTGCCAGAGAGCCATAAAACAAATCTGTGAGAGTTATGGGGAAGAGCAAGCAGGAATAATTAAGCGTCAGACGGGAGAGATTTACAAGGAAAGATTTAGCAAGCAGGATACATGTGCTTTAGCAAAAGGATGACAAACAACCACTAAACAGATGAGCAGCCCAAACACTAGGGACCAATTATTTGAGGTGCCACCCCGGAGATTGAATGGGAGCAATTAAATAGGAAATGCTATTAAAGGAATGTAATTAAGATAAATATCAAGGTGGCTTTTGCAGGTCTGCCATTGTAAAATCATACACTGTAAGATTATCCTTCCAGGGAAGACCCACAAATGGCCCGGGGTTTCCCCAAAGTGCCTCAAAACTCACCACCAAAATGGTAATGTTTAATGTAATTGGAAGAAATAATTTAATTAATGTGTATTATTTTATTGTTATTTAGTGACTATGTTTGTGCAATATGCCTAACCTGGTGGTTGAGTCAATCCTTTTCCCAGGTTTGTAGCCGTTTGTTATAGTGGTCAAAGGCATCAGGTTAGAGACTCTGTGAGTTTTAGGCCCGCATTGGGCAGGAAGCCAACTGGATGACATAGGGTCAGTCCCTCTCTCTTGGCCCTTGGAAGAAGGCAATGGCAAACCACTTTTGAAATATTACTGAGAAAACTGCAGGTGTTGATCAAGGTGAATGGGACAACTCATTGTGGCCAACACACCGCAGCCATCTTGCTGTGGGACAACTTTCCATGGAAAATTGCACATGGGATAACTCAACACTTGAAACAGAAATAAAAATAAAATAACAGAGTTGAAAGGGACCTTGGAGGTCATCTAGTCCAACCCCCTGCTCAGGCAGGAAATCCTATGCCATTTCAGATAAATGGTTGTCTAATCTCTTCTTGAAAACTTCCAGTGTTGGAACATTCACAGCTTCTGGAGGCAGGTTGTTCCACTGATAAATTGTCCTAACAGTCAGGAAATTTCTCCTTAGTTCTAGTTGCTTCTCTTAATAATAATAATAATAATAATAATAATAATAATAATAATAATAATAATAATAATAATAATAATAATAATAACGATGACGACGACAATAATAATAATAATAATAATAATAATAATAATAATGACGATGACAATAATAATAATAATAATAATAATAATAATAATAATAATAATAATAATAATAATAATAATAATAATAATAATAATAATAAAAAGTTGGAAGGGACCTTGGAGGTCATCTAGTCCAACCCACTGCTCAGGCAGGAAACCCTATACCATTTCAGACAAATGGCTATCCAGTCTCTTCTCAAAAACTTCCAGTTTGGAGCATTCACCGCTTCTGGAGGGAGGTGTGTTCCACTGGTTCTAAACTGTCAGAAAATTTCTCCTTAGTTCTAGGTTGCTTCTCTCCTTGATTAGTTTCCATCCGTTGCTTCTTGTCCTGCCTTCAGGCCCTTTGGAGAATAGCTTGACACCCTCTTCTTTGGTGGCAGCCCCTGAGATATTGGAGCACTGCTATCCTGTCCCCCCTCGTCCTTCTCTTCGTTAAACTAGACAGACCCAATTCCAGCAAACCGTTCCTTATATGCTTTAGCCTCCAGTACCCTAATCATCTTTGTTGCTCTTCTCTGTACTCTTTCTAGAGTCTCAACATCTTTTTTACATCGTGGTGACCAAAAACTGGAATGCAGTATTCCAAGTGTGGCCTTCCCAAGGCATTGTAAAGTGGTATTAATACTTCACGTGATCTTGATTCTATCCCTCTGTGTTGGCCTTTTAATTTCCATTGGTTGCTTCTTGTCTTGCCTTGAGGTGCTTTGGAGAATAGTTTGACTCCTCTTCTTTGTGGCAACCACTGAGATATTGGAACGCTGCGATTATGTCAGCCCTAATCCTTTTTTTCATTAAACTATTCCAGCAATCCGATTCCAGCAATCCTTCTTTATATGTTTTAGCCTCTGGTCCCCTGATCATCTTCGTTGCTCTTCTTCTGCACTCTTTCTGTTATTTGCCACGGTTTCTTTGACATTATTTCCATTTACGAAAATGAAGGTGGATTCAAACGTCTAAAGAATTAAGAGTAGTTTGACAGTCCTCGACTTACCTCCAGTTGCTTAGTGACCTTTTGAAGTTACAATGGATCCCCAAAAAGGTACACTACAACCCCGATTTGAAGTTCCGAATGACCAAGCCCCCCATCCATGGTCACATGGTTCAACTTGGGGCGCTTGGGCAACTGGCCTGCATTTATGGCCCATTGGCAGCATCCTGCAGTCCTGTGATCATGATTTATTTATTTATTTTTGCTAGAAACTTTACTTTTGGTTTCTGACAAAAAAAAAAAACACCCATTGCAAAACAATGGGGTTCACTTCATGACTGCGGCATTCGCTTACAAGGCCACCGTGCTTGCTTTACAACCATCACCTCCACTTTAGGACTGCCGTGCTTCTTTAATGACCCCTGCACAATTGGTCGTAAAATCGAGCACGTTCACATGATGACCCGCTGAACAACTGGCATATGTTACCACCGTAATTCTGGGCCCAGTTATGGTTGTTAAGTCAAGAATAACCTGTACCCAGAGAAGTGTAGCTCCCAACAGTTGATGAGTTCAAGTAGGCTGGACAGCTGTCTTTCTGAGATGTTTTAGATCAGTGGCTGTGGAATTCTGGGAGTTGAAGTCCACATGCCTTAAATTGTCAAGGTTGAGAAACACTGTTTTAGATTTTGACATTGATAAAGGAGGAAATTTATGCTGATTGGATGGCACGTAATAATCAGTCGTCAAGTGACCAGGGAACGGTCCTCGGTAGCTTCAGGGGTCTCCTCAAACTCTATGAATTGTGATGGAGCTGTGGTGGTAGTGCAGTGGTTAGAATGAAGTATTGCAGGCTAATTCTGCCGACTGCCAGCAGTTTGATCCTCACCAGCTCAAGGTTAACTTGGCTTTTCATCCTTCTGAGGTTGGTAAAACAAGGAGCCAGATTGTTGGGGGGGCAATATGTTTGACTCTGTAATGCGCTTAGAGAAGGCTGTAAACCACTGCGAAGCGGTATATAGATCTAAGTGAGAGCGCACAGGGTCTGCCTTCTCCGGGTCCCATCAGCGAAACAATGTCGTCTGGCGGGCCCTAGGGGGAGGGCTTTCTCTGTTGTGGCGCCCACCCTCTGGAACCAACTGCCTCCTGAAGTCCGCGTTTCTCCGACTCTCCCGGCCTTCCGAAAGAATTTAAAAACCTACCTCTGCCGGCAGGCCTGGGGATGATTATTGACTGTGGTGTGACTGATGAATATATGTGGGGTTATATTTTTAATGTTTTGCTTGGACTTAGTTTGAAATTGTTATTTTTATATATACGTATGTTGTGAGCCGCTCCGAGTCTTCAGAGAGGAGTGGCATATAAGTCCGAACAAATAAATAAATAAATAAATAATAAATAAGTGCTATTGCTGTTGCTATGAATCTATTATCCTCTCTGTCATCAGGGCACAGCTGGGCATGGATTAAATATGCTACCCAGACCTTGTCTCCATCTCCAACTTGGACTTGCAAGGAATGCTGGGAGTGATGCTTGGTATTTTTCGCAGAGACATCTGTCTTTCAGTACAGATCTTCTTATTCAGGAATGTCGTACAGTCTTCCTTAGGGAGCCTTTGGCATTTCTCAGAACAAGATTTGGGAAGCGTTGTTCTATGGTAACTAACAGATCACTTGTGTTCCATAAATGTTAAACAATCGTCAAGTGTACGTGAGCATACAAATAATCCATGAAACCTTTTTCCATATTTTATTTCTTTCTGTAGACAGAGTGGAGAGCCCCGAGGAACAGCCACGGGGATATTTTTAAATAACAGAACACAGAATAACAAAGTTGGAAGAGACCTTGGAGATTTTCTACTCCAATCCCCTGTTCAAGCAGGAGACTCTACACCAATTCAGATAAATGACGGCCCAATTTCTTCTTGCAAACCTCCAGGATAGAATATCCACAACTTCTAAAGGCAAGCCGTTTGACTGATTAATTGTTCTCACTGTCAGGAAATTTCTCCTTAGTACTGGGTTGCTTCTCTCCTTGATTAGTTTCCATCCGTGGCTTCTTGTCCTGCCTTCTGCTGCTTTGGACAATAGTTGGGACCCATCTCTTCTTTGTGGCAGCCTCTAAAGTCCAGGTAGTCCTCAACGTATGACCACGATTGAGCCCAAAATGTACGTTGGTAAGTGAAATGCTTGTTAAGCGAGTTTGCCCCATTTTATAACTTTTCTCGCCACCGTTCTTAAGTCAGGGGTGTCAAACTCAATTTCATTGAGGGCCGCATCAGCATTGCGGTTGCCCTCAGGGGGGGTGGGTGGGTGGGTGTGGCCAGGGTGGGTGCGGCCCACTGGGTGGGCGTGGCCTACTGGGTGGGCATGGCCAGCTCTACATCATTCGTGTCAAGGGTGCCTGTGGGGGCCTGGGCAGGAGTGGGACAGATCTGACGGTCTCTGGCAGAAGGGGGTGGGACCGGGGCAAGTGTCAAGGCATGGTCCACTGGAGGAGCCTCACTGTTCCTCTCAGGCCATGCGGGGATGGGGGGGGCTTATGGAGCTAAGACTGAATGCGTTTCAGCATAGATGGCCACCACAAAATTGTACCCGGCCGGCCTGGGCCAGGGCCAATGCAGAGGGGGCTGTTCCCTCACTGTTTCCAGGATGGCTTCACGGGCCACATGAAACCACTTCGCGGGCCGCATCTGGCCCCCAGGCCTTGTATTTGACATGTCTATGTTAAGTGAATCATTGCATTTGTTAAGCTAGTCACATGGTTGTTAAGTGAATCTGGCTTCCCCATTGACTTTGCACAAAAGATGATTCCATGATCTGAGGACACTGAAACCATCATAAATATGAATCAGTTGCCAAGCATCTGAAGTTTGATCAGGTGTGACCATGGCAACGGTCGTAAGTGTGAAAAACGGTCATAAGTCACTTTTTTCAGTGCTGTGGTAACTTCAAACGGTCACTAAATGAACTGTTGTAAGTCGAGGACTACCTGTGTTGGAAAAGAAGGACCCCTAGTCCTTCTTTTCACTATTAGACCCAGACAGACCCAGTTCCTGCAACTGTTCTTCATAAGTTTTGGCCTACCGTCCCTTAATCATCCTTGGTGGCCTTCAGAGCATTATGCTCACTATTTGGTGTCTTTTTTCCCCTCTCCTCTCTCCTTTCAGTAAATGCTCCAAATCTTCCTTCCGGGAATAAGTTTTGAAGATAGGAAGCCAAGGCATAAATTCCGCCATCGAATATTTAAACATGTAAATATTTTAAACGCATAACAAGTAAAGCTCTCTCTCTCTCTCTCTCTCTCTCTCTCTCTCTCTCTCTCTCTCTCTCTCTCTCTCTCTCTCTCTCTCTCTCTCTCTCTCTCTCTCTCTCTCTCTCTCTAAAGTTCAAGCAGGGCTTTTTAAAAGGCTGTGCTTAATTCACAAATCCACCAGCTTGCATCTTAGTGGTCCCCCCCCTTTCATCTTGACAGCAAGATAATCTTTTGCCAAGAAGCTCTGGTAAATGTCACCGTTGTTATTTTGTGATCTAGCTGCTCAGCTCTCGCAGGTTTATCTCACTTATGTCACTTCCTAGTCTCTCTCTTTCAAAAGCTGGAATAAAGAAGTTTTTTGTAATGCTTTCGTTTTTGGGAGGGGGGGTGCAAAGGACCCCAAGATCATAAACAGGTTGGAGGATGAAAATGTGTTAATGAAGGCGATCAGACTGAATATTGATCCCCTTGTTAGGCTTGACAGGTTGGCATTTTGATACCCAGATTTGTAATACGATGGGGGTTGTGTTCTAGTGCAGCGTTTTTTTTTTCAAGCTTAGCAACTTTAAATTGTGCAGACTTCAACTCCCAGAATTCCTCAGCCGGCCATGCTTTTTCTCTTTAACCCACACATCTCTTTTCTCCTCTTTTTCCCTTTCCCCCATTCCCCTTGTCTTTATTTTCATTTGTATGTTATATTATGATAATTTCAATAAATTTATCATTTTTATCAAATATTTTTTCAATATCTTATCTGAAAATATCAATTTTAATTACACGCACAACAGAAAGGGGAAAAAAGCATATAAATTTAATAAACAAACAAATAAAACTTTTTATTACCTGTCTTTATTATTTTTACAAATAACTCAAGACAGCAAATATATCCAACACCTTCCTCTTATTTTTCCCACAACAACACTGTGAGGTGGGTTGGGCTGAGAGAGAGTGATCTGGCCTAAGGCAGGATTTGAATTCATGATCTTTTGCAATAAAGTGTTAGCTAAGCAAGTGCCTGATATAGGGGAGTCCTTGACTTACGACCAGAACTGAGCCCAACATTTTTGTTGTTAAGTTAGACCAGGGGTGTCAAACTGCCGGCCCGTGGGCCGGATGCGTCATGCCAAAACCGCCCCCCACCCCATTGCTAGTAATGGGAAAAAAGTCACGATACGTCGCGACACGTCACATGACATCGCGAGTTTGACACCCGTGAGTTAAAACATTTGTTAAATGATTTTGGGCCACTTTATGACCTTTATTGCCACAGTTGTTAAGTGAATCATTGCAGCTGATCAGTTAGTAACCCGGTTGTTAAGTGAATCTGGCTTCCCCATCGACTTTGCTTGTCAGAAGGTCCCAAAAGGTGATCACATGACCCCCCGGGACACAGCAATAGTCATAAATATGAAGCAGTTGCCCAGTGTCTGAATTTTGATCACATGATCATGGGGATGCTGCAAAGGTCGTAACTGTGAAAAACAGTGGTATGTTCCTTTTTTCAAGGTTGTTCTAATTTTGAACGGTCACTAAATGAACTGTTGTAAGTTAAGGACTAGCTTTACTTCCCTAATTCTCCTATTGTTCCTGAGCTACAATAATTCTGTGATTCGAACGTCTTCACTTCTGAAGGAACTGGATTCCATGGCCATCACTTTTTCTGACAAAAAGTAGCAGCAAGATTTAATAGCAATAACACTTAGACTTGTATATCCCTTTGCAATGCTTTACAGCTCTCTCTAAGTCAGTGGTTCTCAACCTTTTCCGGGGCTCGACCCCGGCCTGCATTGCACATGCACGGTGCGACAGGCGCATCACGCATGCGCGGCGCGACGGCCTGCATAGCAAAGGGGAAAAAAATGGTGGACCAAAAAAAATGGCCGACCAAAAAAAAAATAAAAAATGGCGGACTGCGGTGTTTGGCGACCCCCGTGAAATGGTTGTTCAACCCCAAATGGGGTCACGACCCACAGGTTGAGAACCGCTGCTCTAAGTGGTTTACAAATGTCAGCATATTGTCCCCAACAATCTGGGTCCTCATTTTACCGAACTCCGAAGGATGGAAGGCTGAGTCAACCTTGAGCTGGTGAGACTCAAACTACCAAACTGCTGGCAGTTGGCAGAATTAGCCTGCAATACTGCATTCTAACCACTGCGCCACCATGGCTCCTGGCAATCAGACGGCTGGATTACAAAGCATTCTCCTCTGCTTTGTAGGCAGCTCTGCCTCCTTTTTCCTTTGCAGAAATTTGGAAGCAGTAACCCAGGTAAAAATGCAGCGAGTCCATTTCATCTAGCCAAAAAGAGCTGTTCAGTCCAAATGTCTTAATATTAAATATGGACGCCTTCTGACTGACTTTGACAGGGCTCCCCAAGAGAAGCACATCTATTTAATTGGAACAATTCAAAATTTATGACTGGAACAATACAGGTCCTGCTGCATTAACGGGAAATAAATCAACTGGTACATTGCAAAGGTTTCTTAAACGGGCTCACATGTGCACACTCTTGCGCTCTCTCTCTCTCTCTCTCTCTCTCTCTCTCTCTCTCTCTCTCTCTCTCTCTCTCTCTCTCTCTCTCTCTCTCTCTCTCTCTCTCTCTCACACACACACACACACACACACACACACACACTCACACATACCATCTCTTGGGGGTAATATAGATATGTCAAGCCTGATTGTTATTGCATATGTCAGAGATGTGGAGGGCTTGGATAAGGAAAGTCATTGTATTCTCGTGGAGAAGACGGCTTGTATGATTAATGACCAGTCCTTGAATTCTCACATGGAAAGATGGAAAGGAGAGATACGGTCTCCATCGTTCCAGAGGGACTCAAGACCAATGGATGCCTGTGTTGTCCACTCCTGGCTCTCAATCTCGGCTGTGTTTAGAGTTTTCCTGTGCTAAAAGCGAGGAATTTAAGGCCTCTTTGTCATGTGCTTCACGCCGTTGGCGTGGAAAATATCTTGGGCCAGCCTGATATTGCCCACGTGAGGCTCCCAGTTTTTATGCGGCTGTAACGGCTACCCGGGCAGGAGAGACTTCAAACTGCAGCCTGATTAAAAAAACGGGAAGATAAAGCATTCTCTGAAAGAGAAAGGGCTATATACCACAAGAACGAAGCATGTGCCTGGCATGTCAAAAGGTCCCAGATCACAGGGCTCGCCTGGTCAGGTAAGCCTGACCCTCGTCTGCGAGAACGGCTGCCAAACATCTAAACGGCTACATTAAAATGATCAATGGCTGCACCGTGCATAAGTCAGCTACCTACTTCAAACTCCTTCTTTCTTTTTCTTTTTATATTTTATTAGAATTTTTTTTAATCAGATCTAAAGCAGTTTTTAAAATTTGAAATTGCATTGGAAACATTAAAGTCCTGCATTACAATATTTCAAAAGCCCGAGTCTCTCTCTGTCTCTCTTGCAATCTCTTTCTCTTTTCGTTTCTGAAATCGGAAAGCCACTGAAAAGGATGGGGAGATGGATGTGGAACTCGGATGCTTCATAGGATTGTGTGTGTTTTCTTCTGGTAGATGGTGTGTCCTAGGGAGCCAAGGAAAACTGGACAACTTCCTTACACACCTCAACAGCCTACACCCCAAAATACAGTTCACCATGGAAACAGAAGCTAATAACCAACTTCCCTTCCTGGATGTCTTAGTCTACAAGAAATCCAATGGCTCCCTAGGACACACCATCTACCAGAAGAAAACACACACAAACCGCTATCTGCACGCACGCTCACACCACCACCCAGCACAGATCAACTCCGTAGCCAAGACACTCATCTCCAGAACCAAATGCCTAGCTGACGAACAACACCTAAAAACCGAACTACACACTCTCACTAATGTACTAACATTCAACGGATTCCCAAGAAATAAGATTTCCAACTTAATCCAAAAAGAAACTCCCACTAAAATCCATGACAGAGAACAAGAAAACGGCAAAGCCCTCCTCCCATACATAAAAGGCACCACAGACAAGATCAGCAAAGTCCTGCACAAATATAATGTTAAAACAGCATTCTGCACAAACAGAAAAATATCCACCATCCTAAGAAACCCTAAAGACAAAATTGAGTTAGAAAATCAAGGAGTATATGAAATCCCATGTACTGCTTGCCCCACTACATACATTGGACAAACCAACAGAAGGATAAATGCACGCATTGAAGAACACAAAAACTCAGTCAAAAGAGAGGAACCAACTTCTTCCCTGGTCCAACACCTTAAAGCCACAGGACATGAAATTGATTTCAAAAAGACCAGAACAATTGCCAAAACTGAACATTTTAATAACAGAATAATCAGAGAAGCCATCGAGATAGAAAAACGCCCCCACAGCATGAACAAACGAGATGATACCTCCCGCCTACCAGCCATTTGGAAACCCGCCCTTATTGACAAATGTATTCCTAACACAAAGATTGACACCAGAAACACACAGGATGCCATCTCCACACATCCACGCAAAAAGCAAACCCAAACCCACACCAATGATGAGGCAAGACCACAGACCAGGAGCCAGACCAGAGCTGCAACATTGGCCACTTTGAACCTCTCCAGCACAACAAAGCCCCCACCCAAACAGAACACTCCCCCAGCCAATCAGAACAAAGCCAACCCCCCAGCCAATCAGAGCACAGCCAAGCCCCTAACCAATCAGAACATAGCCAAGCTCCCAGCCAATCAGTTCAAACCCCCACTGGCAGTTAAAAGGAAAAAACAGCTTAGACCACACATTGCTCCTAGAAGCAGAAGCCAAAAGCACCAGCCTGAAGATGATGAATGAGACTTCATCGAAACGTTGCCAAGACACTTCAAATTCTACGTGGGAGAAAACCCGAAGAACCAAAGACCTACATATACATATATACATATATATATACATGCATACACACACACACACACACACACACACACACATATATATATATATTTGTTTTCTGAGGTTTTCGCGGGTGTTTGTATGTAGGTCTTTGGTTCTTCGGGTTTTCTCTGAGAGTACCAAGCTTCCTCCAAAATTCTGCCTGACTTGCTAAACCATGAAGAAGGGGCTGCTGTAAACATGATGAAATGCAAGGCACATTCTCTCTTCTTTGATGGTCAGCTTCCTGATCACCTACGGCTATACAATCTGTCTGGTATAGTGCGACACGCGTTTCCTGCCTAGCTTTTCATAACGAAATAATCAGAAAGGGGTAATAAAGCCATCTAAAACTGCACACACAGAAGCAATCAAAGCAGTCCAAGATTCGACAGATTAAAACCATTTTGCACTGACGAGAAGATAGCCACACACAAAAGGCAAGCAGAAAAAGCATAAAAACCTCCATGTAAAAAGGGGAGTCTTCAGGAGGGGGTGGAAATTTGTCAAAATAGATGTCACAATGAATGCCATTGGGAGGGGCTGCCATAATTGGGACAAGCATAACCCAAAAGCATCCTTAAGAGCTCTGTACAGGTACAGATTAGGTGACACTTGGCTCAATAGCAGCAACTGTGAGAGGGATCTGGCAGTCCTAGTGGGACAATGACTTAAATATGAGCCAGGCAGTGTGCTGAAGCTGCCAAAAAGCCAACACAGTCCTAGATTGCATTAACAGAGGGACAGAATCAAGATCATGTGAACTATTAGTACCATTTTATAAGGCCTTGTTAAGACATCACTTGGAATATTACCTCTAGTTTTGATCACCACAACATAAAAAAGATGTCAAGACTTTAGAAAGAGTGCAGAGAAGAACAACAAATATGATTAAGGGGCTAGAGGCTAAAACATATGAAGAATGGTTGCAGGAATTGGATATGTCTACTCCAGGGGTAGGCAACCTTGGCTCTTTTATGACTCGTGGACTTCAACTCCCAGAATTCCTGAGCCAGCCATGCTGAGGGGAAAGGGAGAGGTTTCCAAGCTGAGCCAGGCTGGCTCAGGAATTCTGGGAGTTGAAGTCCATGAGTCATAAAAGAGCCAAGGTTGCCTACCTCTGGCCTAGGCCTAGGCCCCTTCATGACTCGTGGATTTCAACTCCCAGAATTCCTGAGCCAGCCACGCTGAGGGGAAAGGGAGAGGTTTCCCAGCTGAGCCATGCTGGCTCAGGAATTCTGGGAGTTGAAGTCCATGAGTCATAAAAGAGCCATGGTTACCTACCCCTGGTCTAGTCTAATGAAAAGAAGGACTAGGGGCAACATGATAGTAGCGTTCCAATATGTAAGGGGCTGCAACAAAAAAGAGGGGATTGATCTATTTTCCAAAACACCAGAAGGCAAGACAAGAAACAACATATGAAAACTAACAAAGGAGAGAACCAACCTAGAACTAAGGAGACATTTTCTGACAATGAGAACAATAAATCAGTGTAATGGCTTGCTTTCAGAAGTTGTGGGTACTCCATCACCGGAGGCTTTTAAAAAGAGACTGGACAGCCATTTGTCTGAAATGATATACTGTAGGGAAGTTGGACTAGAAGATCTCCAAGGTCCCTTCTAACTGTTGTTCTGTTTCAAGGCAATAACTCAGTGCTAGCTTGTTTAGGCGAAGACCTAAAAAGATGCAATGTATAACTTGCTAAACACGCTTAGTTAGTTGTGGTTTGTTTACTTTGGGCTACCGTGTTTTTCAAGCTCAGCCTATTTAGCTTACAAGCTAATGAAGAATGAAATGCAAGTCAAACAAATGTGTAAGCAAATGAAAACTCAGCAAGCTGTGTGGTATAGAAGTTTCCGGGTTGCATCCATTGCATTTATGTAATGGTATGTGGGAATGGCCTTGGAGTGATCTAGAGGTGGAGCTCTCGCCTCACAATCAGAAGGCTGTGAGTTCGATCCTCAGTAGGGGCAGATATTTGTCTCTCTCTGGGCACAAAGAGAAAATATTTGCTGTGAACTCCATGTAGGCATCAGGAAGGGCATCCGGCTAGTAAATGTTCAGCTCCATTCAGTCGTCATGACTCCATCCCCATGCAAAGGATTGCAGGGTCATTAAAAGAAAAAAAAATGTGGGAATGGCCTTGGGAGACAGGATGAAGAGCCACAAAATTCAGATGACAGGCAGCTGAGCCTGCAAAAGAATGAGTGTGTGTGTGTGTGTGTGTGTGTGTGTGTGTGTGGCAAACATCTCAAAGACATCCTCTCTAGTTTCTTGGACCAGGGGGCAGATGTACTTCCAGATTTCTAAGATTCTGTTAATGTAACCTTACAATAAAAATAATTGCTAATTCTCTTGGGTGTTCTTGTCTGGACTACCTTGCAGGGCTGACATCAATCTTGTAAGTCTGAAAGTAGATTTCTAAAAAGCTGGGAAGGGTCCTTTCTGAGAACTTCGCCACACCTCCATTCCCTCCGCAGGCTCCGATGCCCCTTATCTTATGGCTGGCTGAAGAATTCTGGGAGTTGAAGTCCACAAGTTATAAAGTGGCCAAGGTTGGAGAGCCCTGGCCTAGACTGTGGCTCTTTCTCCTCTCCCTCCAAGGTCATTCACACATACTATTAAAATTTCCAAAGAAAAGGATCAGATGGCTATTACTGGTAAACACTGTTACTTACCTGAATCCTGAAAGTTAAATTAAACAAGGTTTTTTTTTTTTTTTGCAACCCTTAGTATATCTAGCTGATATGCCGGACATAAGGGAATTTTGGAAATCGGGGCCCTAAAACATCTGGAAGGTATCATGTTGGGGAATATTGGAGTCTATAAGTTTTGCATTCATACAATATATCCAGCTTCATTAATAAATTAAATCATGTTCTGGTTATTTATTTACATCCTACCTTTATTATTTTATAAGTAACTTACAGTAGCAAACATACCTAATCTTCCTTCCTCTTCTCAGTTTCCCCAGAACAACAGCCCTGTGAGGTGGGCTGAGTTGAGAGTGACTGGCTGAAAGTTACCCAACTGGCTTTTATGCTTAAGGAAGGATTAGAAGTTACAGTCTCCCATTTTCTAGCCTGGAACCTTAACTGGCTAGCCCAGGGGTGGGGAACCTTGACTCTTTTATGACTTGTGGACTTCAATACCCAGAAATCCTGAAGCCAGCCTGGCTCAGGAATTCTGGGTATTGAAGTCCGCAAGTCACAAAAGAGCCAAGGTTCCCCACCCCTAGGCTAGCACAATATACCAACCCACAAATTACCCTATGCTAAAAAAACAACAACAAACTATTAAACTTAAATAGAATTAATTCTCAATCAAGTTTAGCATGTTGATAATGGCATCTGTTAGATCTTTACTTGAGCTGGATTAATGTGTTGTGTGAACACAGTGTGAGGTTAGGATACTATTTTGAGCTGAAAGGCATATCTCTACTTTTTAGAGCAAGTTAAAATTAATATATATTTTATAAAAACACTTGCCCCAAAGGTGCAAAGTCACCCAGCTGAAATGCATCATTTCCCAATTTGTTTTCTCTCAAAATCTCATTTTTCAAAATAATATGTTTGAATCCTGTGGCATTTTCCTGCATCTCTTAAGTCGAGAACTGTATTCAAACATTCAGAAGGTGTTCAGGACCACTGGTTTTTATTTGTATGGGCTTAGACAGGCGTATTAATGATTGTGATTATTTGTGATTGTACCCTGGAGAAAAAATTCATATCACTCTCTATTATGAGACCAGCCCCTCGCTTCCCCCCGCCAAAAAGAGATCTAGTTCCAATTCTGTCCATCATTTGCCCTAACTATGAATTACGCAAAAACTCAAGAATGTCATGGCTCATCTTTCTGGGCCAACCATTTTTGGAATTGGGTGGGGTGTTCATACATGCAGAATGTCAGTGTTATCCCCGATGGCACTGATGAAAAGATTATTCCTCCCTAATTATCCCTGTATAATTGGAACAAAAATAATTTGTTTCTCAGTTGGTGTGACATCTTGATTTAAGGAAGAAACTGATGGCTACAAATGAAGACAGAGTGCTCTCAACCCCCTAGTGTCAAAACCGTAATCAGATTTGTTGGGTGCCATTCAGTCACTGTTGAGTACAGGAGGTACATTTCGGCTTGTGTTTTGATGATTTTTAACTTATTTTTTTAAAAGAATGATGCTATTGTTCTGAACTAGTTAACAAAAGCCAGCAGGGAGCCAGCCGTGTTATGCAGCTGCCAAAAAAGCCAACACAGGTCTAGGCTGCATTAAGAGAGGGAGAGAATCAAGATCGCGTGAAGTGTTAATACTACTTTATAACGCCTTGGTAAGGCCACACTTGGAATACTGCATCCAGTTTTGGTCAGTTGAGACTCTGGAAAGAGTACAGAGAAGAGCAACAAAGATGATCAGGGGACTGGGGGCTAAAACCTATGAAGAACGGTTGCTGGAATTGGATATGTCTAGTTTAATGAAGAGAAGAGAAGGACGAGGGGGGACATGATAGCAGTGTTCCAGTATCTCAGAGGCTGCCCCAAAGAAGAGGGAGTCAAGCTGTTCTCCAAAGCCCCTGAAGGCAGGACAAGAAGTAACGGATGGAAACTAATCAAGGAGAGAAGCAACCTAGAACTAAGGAGAAACTTCCTGACAGTGAGAACAATTAATCAGTGGAACAGCCTGCCTCTGGAAGTTGTGAATGCTCCAACACTGGAAGTTTTTAAGAAGAGGCTGGACAGTATAGGGTTGGAATTGAAGACCTCCAAGGTCTCTTCTAACTGTGTTATTCTATTCTATTCTGTTTTGTTCTGTTCTGTTCTGTTCTGTTCTGTTCCGTTCCGTTCCATCCCGTCCCGTCCCATCCCGTCCCGTCCCGTCCCGCCCCATCCCATCCCATCCCATCCCATCCCATCCCATCCCATCCCAAACCATCCATTCCTATTAGCAATGAATATATATATATACACAACAGAACTGAGGAAATTAAATGACTTTCAAGTTTCTGTTTTCCAAACTTGGCAACTGTAAGATGGGCAGACCTTAAGCATGCTGCTTGGGGAATTCTGGGAGTTGAAGTCCATCCATCTTAAAGTTGTCATCTTTGGAAAACACTAAACCCAATGGCAATAATAATTTAATAATAAAGAAAAACACAAGCTGGCAACTTATGTTATCAATAAAACAACTCCAAAAATGGCTCTATTGTTCAAAAGTCTTGCCTTGTTTTTCAGAAACAAACTTTAACCAAGTTATTTAAATGTTGACAAATAGTACAAATTAAAAACCCTTTCCAGCAAATCAGGGGTAGATTTCTCTTTCCAGCGCTGTGTGATAATTTTTTTTAGTGAACGTCACTGCCTGAAAAATCCATAATATCTTGATTATTTTCTTGATAAATTCCAAACCCTGGGATTACAGCCAAAAAGCACACACACATCTTGAAAGCCTTGTGCTGCTGGGAATATCTTCTGCAGTTTCTCTTACTATTCCACTTCAGTACATTATAGAGTTTTCATTTTTAACTGTTCTCACCTGCAACCAGCAGAGAACATTCTTGTGGATGGACAGAGAAACAACTGTGATCTATAGTCTTCCTGGCTTCTCATGTTTCCGTTGTATCACCTTTAAAAAAAATAGTTTATAATATAAAATACAAAAGAAAATAGTAAGCTATTAAGGAAGGAAAAAGGAAACGTAAAAGTGTAGGGAAAAGGGAAAAAGGAAAAAAAAGGCATTAACTTCCAATTCCCTTTGGTGCAGTAGAATAAGATAATAGCACAAATCTCAACTTTTTACTTTGACATAGTAGTATAAACTAGCATTTCTATAACAAACAAACCTATCTAATCTTTTGGGTAAAACCCAAAATTCAAAGTTTATGTTTCCGTTGGATCCTCAGAAAAATCACCACATTGGACTTGATCAGGTTGAGAAACTGATCTGCAAAGAAGTGACATTTTCACAAAAACTGAGACTTTATGAAAATAGATCCTAAGAACCCTTTAAAGCAGGAGTTTGCAATATCCCAACTTTTTGGGGGGGGCATCGTGCTTTCTAAACGTTGCCCTTTAAATTAGATCTTTTCCATGTTACTTATGCCAGAAAATGATTAAAACACGAGGACTAGGCATATTAATGGCATTTAATCCATTTTAGAGTTTGTGGCCTTTTCCTCTGTCATTGCCTGACTTTCATTCTCAAGTACAGCCCTCAGCAATCTACTGAAAGGGGTACCTTTAATTGTTGTTGTTGTTGTTAGTTATGAAGTCATTTCCAACCCATAGCAACCCCATGGACAACATTCCTCCAGGCCTTCCTGTCGTCTACCATCTTCTGGAGACCATTGAAGTTCACACCTACCGCTTCAGTGACTCCATCCAGCCACCTCATCCTCTGTCGTCCCCTTCTTCTCTTGCCCTCCATCTTTCCCAGCATCAGGCTCTTCTCCAGTGAGTCCTTCTTTCTCATTAGGTGGCCAAAGTACTTGAGTTTCAACTTCAGGATCTGGCCTTCTAAAGAGCAGTCAGGGTTGATCTCCTCTAGGACTGACCACTTACCAATAGCAGTAGCACTTAGACTTATATACCACTTTCTAAGTGGTTTACTGCGTCAGCATATTGCTCCCCAAAATCTGGAAGGAAGGTTGAGTCAACCTTGAGCCAGGCAGGATCGAACTGCAGTGAGCAGAGTTAACCTGCAATACTGCATTCTAATCACTGTGCACCATGGCTCTTGTAAGGGGATATTTGGGTCCCTAAAGCAATCAGAAAGGGAACTAAATTTAGGACATGTACATGCAGGGATTTTTTTTCCTCATAGAACGCCCAGAACGGAGTTCCGGCACCTTTTTTGGATGGAACCTTGTAGGGTAGGCAAGGCTGGTTGTATGACATGTGTGAGTTCCGGCACCTTTCTTTTTATATATAGAAAAAAAGCACTGTGTACATGTATGTTAAAATCTACAAGAGAGGGGAACGCCATGCCATTTATAAAGCCCCCACTCCTTACGCACACATGGGGTGAGAATTCAGTTACAATCAAGGAACCACCATCTTAAAGATTTTATTTCCTCCATGCTAGAACAGAGAAGCTTATTCCTGGGAAAACCTGAGATACAGATCTCAGCCTTGTATTCAATTAAACTGGTATTTTTCAACCTGGGTAGCTTTCGTAAAGGGTGGACCTCAATTCCCAGAATTCCCCAGCTAGCAGGGCCATTGCAGAGAATTCTGGGAATAGATTGATTGATTGACAGTATTTATAGGCTGCCCCAATGTATGCAGTCTCTGGATCATGATCAAGAACTCCAACAGAAGTAAATTAAAAACAATAAATAGTAATAATAACAAACCACCTATGTGGGTGCTTGATGACAACTAAGTTCTGCAATCCTAGTGGAAGAGGATCATATAACTTGCTTTGGGAAGGCAACGAGTGGTTGATGTTTGCACAACTGGAAGTTACCAAGACTGGGAACCTTGATTTATGCTCTGTTCCTTTCTGAAAACCAGGTTGATAGGTTACTTCAGTCCATGCTGGTTCCTAGTGGGCGCCATCAGCGGCAACTCTATCTCTGTCACCTTCCTCAACAATGCAGTTGACATGACTTACATTCTGCATTTTGGCAGCCTCAGGGATTTCCTGAGATAAAAATCATGATGATAAAAATGTGGTGTGCCATGAAAGAGTTCCCCATCAATCCTCAATTTTAAAAGAGTGCAGGTGAAAGGAAGGGTATTTCTTAAATTGCTCCTTCACACAAATTTCCTAAATACCTCAGTGATAAAAATCAGCTCTACTTCCTTTTTTGCAGACTCCGCGGGTAACTGTTTATGGAGTCACAGGAAGACATCTTAACCGCAAGAGAGTGGCATTTTCAAGCTTGGGTGAGCTCCAGACTTGAATAAAAAAGTATAAGGAAAATGAGATGGGATGGGATGTTTACCATATAAGGGTAGAACTCAGGAAACTGGGAACAATAGTGGTACATAATCAGGACATTACAAGGGGTGGGAATAAATGGATCTTAAGATTCTGCAGTGCCACTCGTATTCAATATTGTGGTTTAATCTTCATGTTTTACTATATTTAGTATATGCAAAGTTGGATTGCAGCTGAATTGGTTGATGGTTGCGGTTCATGATTTTAGACCAGGGGTCTTCAAACTTGGCCCTTTTATGACTTGTGGACTTCAACTCCCAGAATTCCTCAGCCAGCGTGTCTAGCTGAGGAATTCTGGGAGTTAAAGTCCACAAGTCATAAAAGGGCCAAGTTTGAAGACCCCTGTTTTAGACAGTATTTTACCGCCATTATTTTCCTCAGTTCTTCCCTGAGAGAAAGGAACATCCTGTTTTATTGAGCATACTTAGCCCTCATTTGGTTATTTCTTCTGAATATCTGTATACAGGTAGTCCTCAACTTACAACCATTTGTTTAGTGACAATGGCACTGAAAAAAGTAACTTACGATCATTTTTCACACTTACAACCATTGCAGCATCCCCATGTTCACATGATCAAAATTTGGCTGCTTGGCAACTGGCATATATTTATGACGGTTGCAGCATCCTGGGGTCACATGATCCCCTTTTGTGACCTTCTGACAAGCAAAGTCAACGGGGAAGACAGATTCGCTTAATAACTATGGTCCTGCAGTGATTCACTTAACAACTGTGGCAAGAAAGATCATAACATGGGGCAAAACTTACTTAACATCTGTCTTGCTTAGCATTGGAAATTTTGGGCTCAATTGTGGTCATAGGTTGAGAACTACCTGTAGTTCTGTAAAGTATATATTTATTCTACCCATTCACATCTAAGAAGTATCGGTATTGGCTCTCACAGAAATAAAGAACGCTAATGCTTATCTAGATATTTAAGATACTAGACATGGCTATAAAAATCCTGTTAAGAGGAGCTGTGGGATATATATCAGAAATCTCCATGCTGATATCCTTTAGATGTCAGGAACATCAACTTCCAAAGTTCTCAGTATTGTGTAGTGGGTTTTTTGGAGACATTAACCAGACCGGCTTAATACAACACGATTTATTGCAGCAGAAACAGAATTGGCTTAACCGACAGAATGACAGCTATTTATACTTGCCGCGTCTAGGCGGTGACCAATCAAATCAAACGCTGTTTTCCTGCTCAAACTTAAACTTAACTTTCCCTCCAAGTTGGAGACAGGTTTAAATCAAAACACATTAACCGTTGATATCAAGACATAACACTCAGGACTGTGACAATTTGGCCATGGTGGCTAGGAATTCTGGGAGTTGATGGCAACTTCTAGGATTTCAAATCTGCACATCTGGAAGACGCCCATCTAGATAAAGCTGATTCAGAGCTTTATGGATCATCTCCAGCAAGTACAATGTCATCTTCCATGACTCAATGCATGTCATTTGTGGTTGGTAGATAATATGATGGGTTCCAAGGTCTGCAGATTTGTGAATCTGGCGTTTGCAAGCAAATCGGGCTTAGCTATACTATGCTGCCTATTTTAATGGCTTCCTTACATTTAGGTCCGAAGTCTAAGAAAAAAGTTGACCATTCTGAAAATCTGAGATGCACAAACAGCGTTCTTGGGCAAAGGAAACAAAGGATAATTTTCACAGACTGCCTTTGGGAGAAAGTTTTGCTTAAGGCTGAAGATAATATGGCGCTCTCTTTGAGCCAATAACTAAATGTCTCAGAGAAAGGGACATGTTGCAACAGTAAGGCAGAGTGTGTGGCCTGGCTTGTGTCCAGCCCCGCCAGGCTAAAGATTTCATTTTGACCCTTCTAAGGATTTTGGCACCTAAAAGTCTCGATTAAGCTGTATACATACAGTTGTGTGTTTTTTTTGTTTTGTTTTGAAAGGCTTAGGTGCAGCCAAGATCAAATTGGCAATGCCCTAAAAAAATAGAAGCTTTGAAATGCAGCACAGGGTTATTTTCTTGGATAGAAGAAAAACCAACACAGCCTGGAACATAAGACAGGAGTGAGAATGGCTGAAAGATCCAGACTAGATACTTTGATGGTCTGTAATGGAAGGTAGTAGGACACTCAACCACCTTCACTTTCCATCTATAAAACCAAAGAAAAGTGGTAAATAAGGTGCTGATGGAGGCTGAACTGTTGTGGAGCAACCACCTAAAACAGAGGTCTTCAGACTTGGCAACTTTAAGACATATGGACTTCAACTCCCAGAATTCCCATGGCTGGCTGAGGAATTTTGGGAGTTGACGTTCACAAGCCTTAAAGTTGCCAAGTTTGGAGACCCCATAAAAGACAGGAAAGACATCTTTATCACCAGATCAATGCATTTAAGATTGATCTGGCTGTTTTGATTCAATCTGGATCTTTTCAAGAGGCTATGAACATGGGCACGCTTGCAAATTGAGAGGTAACCAAGATCTGCTAGGCAATGAGTGCTTGTCTTTTCCAGCCAATAGCTGAGCAAAGACAACTATCATCCAATCAGGGCTTGCTTGCTTACCCTGAAGACTCAACATGTCTTATCCTCAATCCTTATCCTTATCCTTTTCCTATTCTGTGCCTGAACCTTCTCCTCTTTGCAAAACTAAAGGAAATAAATCACTAGTATTTCTCCATCTGTTTCTGGCTTGCCATGGTGGCAAATATCTGTTGCCTTCCAAATTCTAAGAAGTGCATGTTGGAAGTTCAACAGGTGGGTACCTACAGGATCCTAGGAAGTAGGACCAGTCTAGGATCTCCTCCACTGAGAATATAGAGCATCCATTCTATTTCAAAGGGATATGTTGACATTTATGAAACATGGCCTTGGTTCTTGGTCCAAGAACACAGGTATAGGGATGTTTCAAACCCTCTGCATTATCAAGACTCACCCTCTCCAAGTTATGATTTCACATGATCAGGGGAACACATCTTATGGTCATCTAATACTCAAATTAAGGTCTAAAACAGTGGTTCTCAACTTTTCTTCACCATGGATCCCCTTTAAATACCTTTTGTGGCCACGGACTATGACCACAGACCACCAAGACTTAAGATTTAAAATATAAGATTTCTTCAAGCCTTCATGGACTCCTTGTGATGACATCACAGCCCCACAGGGGTCCGCAGACCACAGATTGAGAACCACTGGTCTAGAAGATCTTTCTAGATCTTGGTGGTAGCTTAGTGCAGTGGTCCCCAACCTTTTGGCCACCAGGGACCAGTTCTGTGGAGACAGGTTTTTCCACGGACCAGAAGGGGCACTGTTTCGCATGCTGTCTGCATCCCGTGGGTGGGGCTTTGCTTGTTTGTGTTGCCCGGTTTCTGGCCTGGTGCGGCCCATTGCTGGTCCATGAACTGGGGGTTGGCGACCCCTTACTTAATGGAAGTATTGACAGTTCAGGAATCCAGACTTGGTAGCATGCAGAAAGGGATCCAAAGTAACTTCAGAAAAACATCCAAGCTTCTTTTGTCAACAGCAGTATGGTAGTGCTTTGCTACTGCCATCTTCTAGGATGTGTTGTGACTTCTCCATCTCCAAACCTGGCAAGTTTAAGACTTGAGGACTTCAACTCCCAGAATTCCTCAGCCATGCTGCATTGAAGTCCACAGGTCTTGAAGTTGCCAAAGTTGGGAAAACTTGCTACAGACCTGGGATTCTACAATGGTCTCCCATCCATGTTTTAACAAGATCTGAGCTTGCTTAGACTGTTGAGATCAGTCAAGTCTGGCCAAGCTCCTCTTTAAAAGAGAACTCAAGAAAATCGTGGAAGATCAGGATAAAACTACAATTAGAGGCGGCGTCCTTCTGAAGATTACCTACTGAGAAACAGCAATGAGCGAAGCTATTAAGATGATGTCCTGTTTGAGAGTGTTCCACTGTAAATGAGGTATTAAACTAGATGGGCTTACTTTTGACTTCAGAGATGCTTTTTGTATCCTTATGAACACATCCTGTACATTCCCATGGGGGGGGGAGGTTTCTCCAAGGAACTATGGAAATTAGTCAGAAAATCGCCCACTTTTCTGATAAAAAAATGACTGAATCTGGATTAAATATGTAGAGTAGGATCCAAGCTTTCCCTTCTGGTTGCCAAATAAAGTTTGATCCTGACAAAAACAAGGGTGGTTTTGGCACAGCCTTCATGACCGCCCCAAGTACAATTTATGAGAAGGATTTTAAGTTTGGCATCCACAAGTCGTATGTTCTTTCTTGCTTCATCAGCTGTGTACCTTCCAGGCAAATGGGGGAGGGTGTGTGTGTGGAGAGGTGGAGAAGAAGGGGGGAAACCCTCCGAGCATTTTTTTTAAGGCTTTGCCATGAAAATAATTGCCCTACCATTTTGCACTCTTCCAACCACCTGATATCAGATTGGAATAGCAAAAGGGTGAAGGAAGGCTTTTCGCGGGTGTTTGTAGGTAGGTCTTTGGTTCTTCGGGTTTTCTCCCACGTAGAATTTGAAGTGTCTTGGCGACGTTTCGACGAAGTCTCATTCGTCATCTTCAGGCTGGTGCTTTCGGCTTCTGCTTCTAGGAGAAATGTGAGATTTTAGCTGTTTCTTCCTTTTGACTGCCAGTGGGGGTTTGAACTGATTGGCTGGGAGCTCGGCTGTGTTCTGATTGGGTGGAGGTGTGTTCTGATTGGTTAGGGGCTTGGCTGTGCTCTGATTGGCTGGGGGAGTGTTCTGTTTGGGTGGGGGCTTTGTTGTGCTCAGGTTAGTCTGATTTACAAGGGGATTAGAGATGGTGAACTGCATAGCTGTTTGGCTTCGCGTTCGTGGTCGTGCCTCATCTTCATGGTGGGTGTCAGTTTGTTTCGTGTATGGATTGGAGGGGTTTAAGGTGGCTAATGATGCAGCTGTGGTCTGGCTTCTGGTTTGTGGTCGTGCCTCCTCATCAGTGTGGGTTTGGGTTTGCTTTTTGCCTGGATGTGTGATATTGACATCTCGTGTGGTTTTTGTGAGTGTAGGTCTGGTGTCATTCCCCGTACTATGGACTCGTCTGTCAATAAGGGCAGGTTTCCAAATGGCCGGTAGGCGGGAGGCATCATCTCGTTTGTTCATGCTGTGAGGGCGTTTTTCTATCTCGATGGCTTCTCTGATTATTCTGTTATTTTTATATATATATATATATATATATATATATATATATATATATATATATATATATATATATATATATATATATATATATATATATATATATATATATATATATATATATATATATATATATATATACATATACATATATACATATATACATATATACATATATACATATATACATATATACATATATACATATATACATATATACATATATACATATATATATATATATATATATATATATATATATATATATATATATATATATATATATATATATATATATATATATATATATATATATATATATATATATATATATATATATATATATATATATATATATATATATATATATATATATATATATATATATATATATATATATATATATATATATATATATATATATATATATATATATATATATATATTTATCGTGGAAAGTTGAGTCAGCCAGAGGAAGGATTCAGGCTGAATGACCTGTCAGAGACAGAGCTGTGCTCTTGCTCTATTTAGCACCATGTTTTTTTGTTTTTGTTTTTTTAGGAAAAGCTTATGCACCATCAGAGGTGAGGCAAGGACTTTGAAATCAGTCATGCTTCGTGATGGTGGTCTAGCCATAGAATGCTCTCCTGAGAAAGATTTTGCTTGATCTCTTGCTTCCCTATCTTTTCAGCATCTGGGAAAAAATTGCCTCAGTTCTTCTGAACTTTTTCTTCAGAGGGTTTTTTTCTTCTTCCTTTTTTCTCCCTTCCTTCCTAAGCCTTGTCTGGCCAAGTGTTAATTGTTTGTGTGTGTCTAGCTCCAGCTCTTTTAACCTATCCTTTCACGGTGAACATTAGTTGCCCAGTTAATTGAATGACTGTGTAATGGCATGTGGGAAAGACCTTGGAAGACTCCGTAAAGAGATGCTGCGGTTATTATACGTGCAAGGTTGTGTCGATGCAATAAATTTTACAATAAAGTGGAATGAACTCATCACGTTGTGATTCCTACCTGGTTTATCCAGAGAAGCTGACATCAGTCTACCAAGTTCCAATATTTGAGGGGCTGCCACAAAGAAGAGGGGGTCAACCTATTCTCCAAAGTGCCAGAAGGCAAGACAAGAAACAATGGATGGAAACTAATCAAGGAGAGAAGCAACCTGGAACTAAGGAGAAATTTCCTAACAGCAAGAACATTTAACCAGTGGAATGGCTTCCCTCCAGAAGTTGTGAATGCTCCATCACTGGAGGCTTTTAAGAGGAGACTGGACAGCCACCTGTCTGGAATGGTATCGGGTCTCCTGCTTAAGCAAGAGGGTGGACTAAAAGACCTCCAAGATCCCTTCCGTTATTCTCTTCAATCTGAAAGTACAATTATCTCCCCTTCTCCTGAAAAACTAGGAAGGTCTTTTCTCAACCTCCTGCCCTGTCCATTATACAGCTGCTGACTACAGGTAGTCCTTAACTTACAACCACAATTGAGCCCCAAATTTCCGTTGCTATGTAAGACAGTCGTTAAGTGAGTTTTGACCTTTCTTGCCACAGTTGTTAAGTTACATAGTTGTTAAGTGACTCTGGCTTCTCCACTGACTTTGCTTGTCAGAAGGACTTCGGGACACTGCAACCGCCATAAATATGAACCAGTTGCCAAGCTTTCGAATTTTGATCACGTGATCATGGGGATGCTGCAACGGTTGTAAGTGTGAAGTATGATCATAAGCAGTGATGGGATCCAGCCGGTTCGCACCACTTCGGCAGAACAGGGTAGCTAATTTTTTGTTGCCCAGGCCCAGAATGGTCTTCCGGAAGTGGCATCCATACAGAGCAGGGCTTTTCAACCAGTGGTACGGGTACCACCTGTGGTACATTGGCACCTGGCAGGTGGTACGTGACCATCCTAGAAAAGGGGAGCGGGGGAGGGGAATGAGCTGAACCGGTGGCAGCACCGCACAAGCCTGAGCGAGAGATGGCTGGAGCTGCAGGGCTGTCAGGGCTCAGTGGAAGCTCCAGAATCAGCGGCAGGCTCCAGCTGGAGCTCAGCGCTGATCCTGGTGCTTCTGCTGAGCCCAGAAGAAGCACCGATCGGCTGGAATGTTGCAGCATCTCCAGGGTCTTGTGATTTACATTCAGATACTTGGCAACTGATTCATATTTATGACAGTCACATTGTCCCAGGGTCATGTGACGTGACCAAAACTTGCTGCAACCACTCAGCAGATGGGGGGAATAAAAACCAAACACCCCCCACCCCACCCCCACAGCCAATCCTCAACAGAAATGCTCACAACAATGAAAACCTCGGACAGGAGGAAGCGCGCCTCTGAGCAGGCAGGCAGCTGTTTTGCTCGGCTGTGGCTTGGGGGGCACTTTTTTCTAGTGCAAATGGTCACTAAAAAAATTATTGTAAATTGAGGACTACCTGTATACTGTCTCTTACCTGACAGTTCCCTTGGTAGCGCCTCTCTGCCCAGTCTTCCAAGAGCTTTCCCACATGCCATTACAGGCTGTAACCATTCCAGGGAATGTCTTTAGACTGTGGTCAAAAGGTCAAGATGGTGACAATGATGGTGTGATTGTAGCTTCATCCATTCTTTGTACAGGCAGTCCTCGGCTTATGACAATTGAGCCCAAAATTTCTGTTGCTAAGCTCAATTCAAGGAATATTTCACCTAATATTTCTGACTTCTGAAATCGGTGATCTTCAGCCCCACATGGAGACCTGGATGGGCAGAGAATTTATCAACCCCAAAATATCTGGATGGCAGCAGATTGTAGGAAACAGATTTGAAACATCTTAGTAGCAGCACCACTACCTCCCTTAAGAAATCTGGAAGATATAATGATGACCTTATTTCCCTTTTTTTTTTTTTTAGTATTTGACAAAATCCTTTTAACTTAAAAACATAAATTTCTCATGCCTCAAGATCTAGGCTTTGTAGATGTCTGATCTCTTTGCCACTTCTGGTTGTTTTCTCATTCCTTGCTAATCTCTTGACAATATGTGGCTTTGCTTGATTTTATGGCTATACATCACTTGCAGCATTTTGATGGTAAGGTAATTAATAAGCTTTAAAATGATAAAGAGCCGACATTTTGTTTTTACAGTGTCTCTTTTGGCAGCTGCAGCTTAAGGGCTTTCGAAAATACAATAAACTACCATTAGGACTCCAGGTGCTTGGAGATTATACAACACCCAATAATAATAATAATAGCGGTACTAAACCCCACAGCTTGTAATGAAGTCAGAATGTTATGAAAAGGGGGAAATGAAACTAAGGAAAACAAACTTAGTTTTTTCACACGTGACCCTAAAATCTTTTCTTTTCTTTTCTTTTTTTAAGGCTCACACATAAGGAAATTGGTCCAGGAATGTTGGTTAAAGTGGGTCTGAAAACAAAATTAATGTTTGAAAACTGGACTCCCATGTTTCTATTAAACATGTCAAGTATCTTCTGACAAACAAAGCAGCACTGTTCACTAAAAAAAACCCAGCACAATTTCAGTTCCAGATAAGGGCTCTTCAAACTGGTTTTCCTGCAAAAGAAGAATGGCAATCTTAAATCCTTTGTAGGGAGAAAAAAATTAATTGGATGCACAAATTGTCAGTGCATTATTTTACCTTTGAATGCTTGCTTTAGCCGTGAACTCCAGTGGCAGAGGAGTCTGCGAGATACAGACATCAAAAAGGTTAAAATGGTGACTGAAAATACTTAGTCAAAACCCTACCGCCCCCTTTTTATGTGTGTAGTGTAGTCGTAGCTGTAGTTGTAATTGTCTGGATTGTTTAGCCCTTCCACGGGTGCTTTGGTGGAGGAAAGCATGAGTTTATTTAATGGAAAATGATCACCCACTCAATGGGTATCTGTTTGAATATATCTATTTGAAATATTTGTTCTCATATGGTTTGATTTTTAAGTGGGGAGGAAAAAAATGCTCATATTGTATTGCATTTCTCAAATTTTTCTTCTCCTCATTTCTTCCCTTTGAGATTTTTTTCCATTCTAGTTTCACACAAATCTTACTACACATGAAGATTTACACAAAATATACGTATTACACAAAAATCTTTTTCCCCCACATAATTTTATCTTATAAACATTTTGCAGTTAATTTTCAATAATATAAGGTGGTTTCCGTGCAGTCAGTTCACCAAAAGGGCTTATATTGTGTTTCTTCTCCATGGATTAATTATGGGCCACCAAGTCAGGGTTGATTCTTAGCAACCACAGATTTTCTTCAGGAGGATCTGCCCCAACAGGGTCTTTCAGATGTCTCAGTAGCGCACTCTTTGCTGACTGATTCCACCCACCTTGCTGCTGATTCTTCTCTTCCTCTTGACTTCCATCATTCCTAGCATCAGAAGCTTCTCCAGACTGCTGAGTTTTAGTATACAGGGTCAGAGTAGGATAATTTGAATGAGAACTGTGGGTTGATTTGCTGTATGACCCATTGGTTTGTTTTCTTGGCTCTCCATGGTATTCTCAGGAGTCTTCTCCACTACCAAAGTTCAAAGGCATCAATACTCTTGCTATCCTTCTTCAAAGTCCAACTCTTTCTTCCATAGAGCATCACAGGGAACACCAACAATTGCATTGTACATAGAGAAACATCACGGCATTTAAATATCATTCCCAAGGCCTTCACGGATGTTCTACCAAGTACTAGTCTGCAGCATATTTCTTGACTGCTGGTTCCTTTAGTGTTGATGGTTAACCTAAAAGGCAGAAGCTATCTACCACTTTAATATCATCATCCCCTTCCCCCTTCCCCCTTCCCCCTTCCCCCTCCCCTCTCCTCCTCCTCCTCCTCCTCCTCCTCTTCTTCTCCTCCTTCTCCTCCTCCTCCTCCTCCTCCTCCTCCTCCTCCTCCTCCTCCTTCTTCTTCTTCTCCTCCTCCTCCTCCTCCTCCTCCTTTCCCACTGTGCTCCTTCCTCTTTATTACTACAGCTTTTGATTGTTTGCATGATGACCAGATGCTCATAATATTGCAAGGGATACAGGAATCTAGTCTTGGTCATCCAAATCACCAAAGAACGTGGCATCTCTTATTGGTTAAAAGGGAAAAGGTACAGAACCATGAACAGTCAGATCTTGTCCCATATTCAGTTCAACAACAGGCAGAGACCACAGCCTTCAAAGCAGAGCCTCATCACATGCCTGGAAGCTGACTGGCAAAACCAACAAAGGAAACTGAGGCACCCCCCCCTTTGCACAGTGGGGTGAAGATATGACATCCCTTAAGCACAAAGGCCAACATTTCTATATCCTCAAGCTTGGCTCTCTCTCCTCCCCCCAAAAGAGTATGAAAGAATAGTTTGGCTGTTCTCCCTTCCCCCCATTAGTATGATTAATAACATTAAAGTTTTAGTACCGTAGGAGGGGGAGAGCTTTTTTAATTTTATTTTCATTTGATTAGATCTATTCCCACTGGGCCTCCTCTTGAATGAAACCCAGATTCTGCTCCATTGTTCTGAAATCCTCTGGGGGACAGCTACCTCTCCATCTCTTACATTAATGCATTTGTAGAGTGTACCCCTCCCCAAATACCGAGCCTTCTCTACCCCCTGGCAGTCATAGCAAAGATCTCAGCATCTTGATTAAAGCAAACTTTTTCCTTAGTTGGGCAAGCTTGAATTTCATAGCATTTTGTTCTCCCAACTCATGGGAATGGCTTTTTTTCGTTCCAGTTTGGGTGTTCTGCTTACAAGCCCCAGAAGTACTAAAGGGCATAATGACTGGGAATTTTGGGAGCTGAACCCCTAAATCAGAGAATAGCAAATAGGGAGTTAACTGCTTTTGAAGTCAGGGGTCTCCAAACTTGACCACTTTTAAGACTTGTGGACTTCAGCTCCCAGAATTCCTCAGCCAGTCTTGACTGGCTGAGGAATTCTGGGAGTTGAAGTCCACAAGTCTTAAAAGTGGCCAGGTTTGGAGACCCCTGCCTTAAGAGATACCTCTTTGGTGAGTGTTTGAATGCATCATGTCCAATAAATAAGTTATCCCTTTGGGGTGATCTAAACAAGAAACACAACCATGGATATTATCTTTACCTTTGTTGTAAGGCTACACGAGTAGCAACTTGCAAGAGCGGAAATATTCCTTTTCTCCTTTTCTTTTATTCTCTGGAAAACTAGGGAAAATCCCTTCTAAAAAATTTCCTATATCTCCCCCTTTTCTGTGGGCTAAGATTCTTTTACCAGCTGGTTGCCCAGTTGGCAGCTCTTCCTCCTCCCTCCCAAGGCCGTTCGCACATGCCATTAAAAATATACATTTATTTAAAGACATATAGACACAAAGCATTTTTGACTTGGGGCCATGAGTGAGAAGGTTGGCCAGATCCTTCAACCAATGCAGAACAGCCAGGCCTATTAACATTCTGGTCTAAACATTCAGGTAGTCAACTTACAACAGTTCAAAGTTACAGCAGCACTAAAAAAAAGTGACTTATGACCGTTTGTTTTTACACTTGTGACCGTTGCAGCATCCCCATGGTCACGTGATCAAAATTCAGATGCTTGGCAACTGGCTCATATTTACGATGGTTGTAGTGTATTGGGGTCATCTGATCCCCTTTCGCAACCTTCTGACAAGCAAAGTCAATGGGGAAGACAGATTCACTTAACAACCATGTTACTAACTTAACACTCACAGTGACTTATTTAACAGCCGTGGCAAGAAAGGTTGTTTAATGGGGCATGGCTCACTTAACCAATGTCTCACTTAGCAGCAGAAAAGCTGGGCTCCGTTGGGCTAAGTTGAAGACTATCTGTATTTGATGATAATGTTATCCATTTAGTTGTGTCCGAATCTTGATGACTCTATGGGCCAGGTCTCTCCACATCTTCCAATCTTGCTCTACTTCTCTGAGTTTTTCTGTGCTCTGGCTGGTGTCAGCTTTGATGGTGTGAACATATTTAAAAGACTTCAACTTAGATTCCCTGATTTTGCAAGGTCACTCCAAGATTCCTTGACTTCTTTGACTCAATGTGCTTCAAGCTCCATGCAAAAGTGATAACATATTGGACCTGGTCAAAGATCCCAAGCAGTACCTCCCAGCCTGGGCAATGTACAGATATATAGGAACCAATCCTCAGAATTTTCCCCAATGGCCACGCTGACTGGGCAAAATCTGGGAATGACGTGGCTTAGATTGGAATATATTGTTCTAAATTTACAGCCTTCATAACTTCAAAGTGGTTCGTAGTAAACTTGAAGATGTTTTGGCTCATTGATGGCTCAATATATTGTATGGACCTAAAAAATGGGTTGCATGAATGTAGACAAAGTGGCAGAGTCAAGGGAGGCATCTGTGCATCCCGGGCAATAACAATGGAACAAATTGTATGTTCCCATTTCATGAACACAATGTCATTATTTCTTACAAGGGTTACAGAACAGGCCATGCATGGAACAGAAAATTGACTATAACACATCCTAGATTGCTAAAATGCAGGTATTCCTTGATTTACCACAAATAACAAAATTGGAAGGGACCTTGGGGGTCTTCTAGTCCAATCCCCTACTCTAGTCAATCCCCTGACTATACTATTCTGGACAAATTGCTCTTCAGTCTCTTCTTAAAAACTTCCAGTGTTGGAACATTCACTGCTTCTGGAGGCAGGTTGTTCCACTGGTTAATTGTTCTCACTGTCAGGAAATTTCTCCTTAGTTTTAGGTTGCTTCTCTCCTTGATTAGTTTCCATCCATTGCTTCTTGTCCTGCCTTCAGGTGCTTTGGGGAATAGCTTGACTCTCTCTTCTTTGTGGCAGCCCTTCAAGTATTGGAGCACTGCTATCATGTCACTTCTGGTTCTTCTTTTCAATACTCAATTCCTGCAACCGATCTTCATATCTTTTAGTCTCCAGTCCTCTTTGTGGCTCTTCTCTGCACTTTTTCCAAAATCTCAACATCTTTTTTATAATGTGGTGACCAAAACTGGATGCGGTATTCTAAGTGTGGCTTTTACTAAGGCTTTGTAAAGCATAAATTACCATTTGTTAAAGATGGTTTGAAGTTATGAAAGCTTCATAAAAAGTGACTTTACAAGCCATCCCTGAAGAAACAACTGTCGCATAACCCCCCTCCCCCACAGTCACATGAGTGCAATTAGGGCACTTGGCAACCAGCTCACATTTATGACGGTTGCAGGGTCTTGAAGTCACATGATCAAGATTTGCAACTTTCCCAGCTGGATTCATTTAATGACCGCAGTATAAATGATTGCAAAATTAGGTCTGGTCATGTGATCCCTTAGTTAATGACTGCATTGCTTAGCAACCGAAAATCTGATATGTCATTAAGTCGAGGATTATCTGTAGATCTTGAGGATATCACATGGTTTCCCTTACGTTTTATGGCAGCTGAGCACCTGTAGCGTTGAGTAGAAGGAAATGATGCTGCAAGTTTGGTTACATTATCATGGCTTTTTCAAAATGCCTATTTATTTTATTGTCTTTTCCCCCTTCGATCTACATTACCCATCTGAAGGTTGTGTTGCTCTACAGCAGGGGTTCTCAACCTTGGCAACTTTAAGACTTGTGGACTTCAACTCCCAGAATTCCTCAGCCAACAAAGTCTTAAAGTTGCCAAGGTTGAGAACCCCTGCTCTACAGGCAAATGGGTTCAGCAGCAGGAGAGCAAAAATTAACTCTGTTGTTATCCTGATAAAGAGGCAATTGCTGGCGGTTGGGGAGATGGGGAAGTCACAATGTGGCTTCCGTTGCACAACTGTAATCGCCCTCTTGACTTTTTCCACTCTGCCGGTGTTCTGACATCTTTATGTTGGTATGTATTGCAGGAGGAGAGCTCTATTGGTTTATCAGGAGTCTGGCAGCATATTTTCAGACTAACAAAACTGCAGCTCACGAAATCTTATGCCTTTTAATAAAATGGTAGTCTGCGGTTCAAGGTATGTCGTTTTTCTTCTTTCCCCCTTAAATCAATTGTTTGTGGATGTCTCCAGCATCAGAACTAGCGAAGCGGTTGTAAAGAAGAGATTTCAGGAAAATGAACAAATTATATTCTGTTCCTGACCTGCCTGCATTGTCTTTTTCAAGCATTTGTACTTAAAACTATTGTTGAATTTCCAGTTCCCCTAAGAAATAAAAAAAGAATAAAAGACAAAAAAAAAAGAATGGAACAGCAAGGAAAGGCACCTAAAGAAAGCTAGTACTGTATGAGTTTCATGCTTTCCATCCAAAATGATACATGTACCGTATATCAGGGCTTTTCAACCTTTTCACCCATTGTACCACTTTTAGGATATGGCACTATCCGAGTACCACCAGTCACCTAGCAAGGTGTCAAAAACTTGATGACAAAAAAAGGAAAAAAGTGATAAAGTACAGGTAGTCCTCGACTTACAACAGTTCGCTTAGTGACTGTTCGAAGTTACAATGGCACTGAAAAAGTGTCCCCCAAGCCACAGCCAAGCAAGAACCTGCCTGCTTACCCGATGGTGCTCTTCCTCCTGTCCAAGGTTTTCATTGTTGTGAGCATTTCTGTTCAGGATTGGCAGCGGGGGTGGGTGGGGGGCTGTTTGGTTTTTATTCCCCCCATCTGCTGGGTGGTTGCAGCAGGTTTTGGTCACTTCACATGACCCTGGGACACTGTGACCGACATAAATATGAATCAGTTGCCAAGCATCTGAATGTAAATCACAGGATCCTGGAGATGCTGCAACATTCCAGCTGATTGGCGCTTCTTCTGAGCTCAGCAGAAGCGTCAGGATCAGTGCCGAGCTCCAGTTGGAGCCTGGCGCTGATCCTGGCGCTTCCACTGAGCCCTGACAGCCCTGCAGCTCCAGCCGTCTCTCGCTCAGGCTTATGCGGTGCTGCCACCAGTTCAGCTCATTCCCCTCCCCCACTACCACTTTTCTAGGATGGTTGCGTACCACCTGCCAGGTGCCAGTGTACCACAGGTGGTACCCATACCACTGGTTGAAAAGCCCTGCCGTATATACTCATGGACAAGCCAAGAATTGTTAGGTGCTAAAATACACCTCCAAAATCGGATCCGCCTATTCTGTGGAGGGGCTTATTTGTGAGTATATGCGGTAATGCTTTTTTTAAAAAGCTTCGGTATTTCCTGCGTACACAGTACTTGCTGTGAATTGAATAAATGAAATAAATGAAAATAAGCCCATCCACAGATAAGCAGACCCTCAGATTTTCAACCAAAATCCCCTAAAAATGTAGTTTGGCTTATCTGCAGTGGGGCATTCCCTATGTTATTTTGGTTAAAAATTCAAGGGCTTATCCACAGAGGGGCTTATATCTGAGTATATACGGTAACTATCTAGTACACCATACTACCCCATAAGACTATTAAGTACAGGTGGTCCTCAACCTGTGCCCACAATTGAGCCCAAAATTTCTGTTGCTAAGTGAAACATTTGTTCAGTGAATTTTTGCCCCATTTTACAACTTTACTTGCCACATTGCAGTTATTAAGTTAGTAACACAGTTCTTAAGTGAATCTGGCTTCCCCATTGGCTTTGCTTGTAAGAAGGTCACAACAAATGATCACATGACCCTGGGAAACTGCGATCATCATAAATATAAGCCAGTTGCCAATCGTCTGAATTTTTATCATCTGACCACGGGGGATGCTGCAAAGGTTGTAAGTGTGAAAAACGGTCATAAGTCACTCTTTCTCTGTGCCGTTATAACTTTGAATGGTCACTAAATGAACTGTTGTGAATTGAGGACTACCTGTCCAGGAAAAAAAGAACTTGTCTGAATATTGAAAAAGAGGAAGATGAAGTGAGATCTGATTCCATATTGTAAAGCATTAATGCTTGGGTTTCGGTTATATGAGTTCAAGTTTCTAGATCTCTTGACTCAGGGGAGAAGCCTATTGGAGGAGAGGGCACAGCCCTATGGCACTTGTAGGTGAAAAAAAGTGAGGGTGGTTCCAGTGCTCTTAGCTATGCTTCATTGAAAAACTAATTCTTTCTCAGCTATTTGCAGATTATTAGGAAGGAACATCTGGCTGCTGGTTTATTGTGTGTCTTCCTACGGCTTATAAATTGGTACTCCATAAAATAATAGATTCAATTATTGTTGTGAGCTGCTATATATATATATATATATATATAGGATGGTGAAACACTGGAAAATGAAAATACATTTTCTTTAGACTGGTGGTATTTACTCTGCCTGAATAATTAAGACAATAGAAGCGCTTGAAAAAAACTTTACAATTATGAATAGGGTCATACGAATCTAATCACTGGATCTTAGTAATATTTATATAGTTTTCCTAAGAGATTACCCCTGTGTTATTGATTTCAATAAAGAATGTAGATATTTAAAATTGCTGTATTTTTTCTTAAGTTTGCATATGATCCTGGGTGGGTTGCAAATAGATGTGTGTCTGTGTTTAATTTGTTTTTCTTCTTTGTTTCCTTCCTTTTTCCTAATTCCATATTCCTTTAAAAACATGTTGATGTTCCATATATGTACAAATATTCATTTAAACTCTATCTCTTAACTGGGAGGCCCCCTTGGAGATGGACTAGAACTACAAGATCCATATTCCTTTACAAACATGTTTTTTTTTAAATATTTTTATTAAGTTTTACAAAATTTTTACATACAAAAAAAAGAGATAATAACTCAACTGATAACAATCATATAACACATTTACCAAACAATCCAATTAACTGCTCGGTACCCCCCCACCACATCCTGCTACATCTAAACTTCCCCCTCGTCTTTCCATCTAACTACTTACTTTCTCCTTTCTTTACATCTCTCCTCCTCCCACCTCTATCCCCCATCTTCACCCTCTTACCCTCTTCCTATGTACCTCAACCTTCACTCCTCCTTCCTCTCCTCCAATGTGGTGCCCAGAGGCCACCCGAGCAATACTTTAATACCTACAAACATAATCCCATATCACCCCCAAATGCAGTTGAGAGAACATAATATAACATTTATTAAATCCCTCCCTCCTCCCCCCCCCGGCTTCCCAGAGTGAATACAGAGTAAGAACGCAAGAAACCCCACTAAGCTACTATTATATAACTATTTAACTATATACCAAATATAATTCCTTCAATTGATATTTCTTTTGTGTATAGTCTATCCATTTTTTCCAATCCATCATAAATTCTTCATTTGAGTGGTTCTTCAAGTATGCAGATATCTTAGCCATTTCCACCAAATTTGCAACTTTTAACGTCCATTCTTCAATAGATGGTATTTCAGATGACTTCCAATATTGTCCCACCAGCAATCTTGCTGCCGTAATCAAATTCAAAATCAGCTTAGTCTCTATGGTTGTACAATCTTTTGTAATGCATGTTGATGAAGCAGAAGCAAACATGTTGATGAAGCAGAAATTTAGGGCTCAATTGTGGTCGTAAGTCAAGGACTACCTTAGTATGTTGGTATTGTTTATGCCTCTGTGTCTATTGATGGCTCATTTGTCAGAGTGCCAGGCTTCTAGAAATTCCCTAGAATTTCTGTGTTTTTTTTGGATTTTACTTAATGTATGTAAAAAAGACGCTGAGACTCTAGAAAGAGTACAGAGAAGAGCAACAAAGATAATTAGGGGACTGGAAGCTAAAACATATAAGGAACGGTTGCTGGAATTGGGTATGTCTAGTTTAATGAAAAGAAGGACGAGGGGGGACATGATAGCAGGGTTCCAATATCTCAGGGGCTGCCACAAAGAAGAGGGAGTCAAGCTATTTTCCAAAGCGCCTGAAGGCAGGACAAGAAGCAACAGATTGAAACTAATCAAGGAGAGAAGCAACCTAGAACTAAGGAGAAACTTCCTGACTGTTAGAACAATTAACCAGTGGAACAACCTGCCTTCAGAAGTGGCGAATGCTCCAATGCTGGAAGTTTTTAAGAAGAGACTGGACAACCATTTTTCTGAAATGGTATAGGGTTTCCTGCCTGAGCAGGGGGGTTGGACTAGATGACCTCCAAGATGATAATAATCATCATCTTCTTCTTCTTCTTCTTCTTCTTCTTCTTCTTCTTCTTCTTCTTCTTCTTCTTCTTCTTCTTCTTCTTCTTCTTCTTCTTCTTCTTCTTCCTCCTCCTCCTCCTCCTCCTCCTCCTCCTCCTCCTCCTCCTCCTCCTCCTTTCCCTCTTCCCCTCCCCCTCCCTTTCTCTCTCGGTCTTCCTCAGCTGCCATCCCACTGGAGAACAGAGATTCCCCCGAACCTTGCATTTGTCAGGCTCAAATAAAGGAGGCCTCAGCCAATGTTTTGGAATGAAACCTGTAGTGCTGCAGAAACCTGTAAAGTTTTTGTCATGGTGGCACTGAATTTCAAAACTAAACACATTAATGGAGACACCTTCTGGGCTTCTCCACATAACCAAAGAGAGAGCGAGAGCCAAGGCATAAACAACATTCTTCCAAGTCAGACCCAACCTTTGGATGCTGGAGTCGGGCTCAAGGCTCTTTAGAGTGCTCAGGTAACTATAGGTATTAAAAAAACCCTATGCATCCTTCGGTTATATGAAAAGGAAGAAGTTCTTCAGTCATTGCCCTGAATTTGCTTCTTATATCCAGGCTGTGATTTTGCTTCCTCAGCTTAAGTCCTGTGGACAAAATGACCTTTCACCTTTAGTGTTGATGGTTAACCTAAAAGGCAGAAGCTATCTACCACTTTAATATCATCATTCCCTTCCCCGTTCCCCGTTCCCCATTCCCCGTTCCCCGTTCCCCGTTCCCCTTCCCCCTCTCCTCCTCCTCCTCCTCCTCCTCCTCCTCCTCCTCCTCCTCCTCCTCTTCTTCTTCTTCTTCTTCTTCTTCTTCTTCTTCTTCTTCTTCTTCTTCTTCTTCTTCTTCTTCTTCTTCTTCTTCTTCTTCTTCTTCTTCTTCTTCTTCTTCTTTTCATCATCATCATTATTATTATAATATAGGAGGGTTAATCATTTCTCAGTTGAAACTCTGGTTAAGTCTGTCTACATGTTGTGAAACTGAAGAGTTTTCACCCTGTCTTATGACTGCTTCAGCACATTTCATAGGTCTGATTTTCCTCTCCCTCACGAAGCTTCGTGCTCAATAACCTTTGCAGACCCCTCACAGAATTGAGAGATGAGGATGAAAGAAGTCCAAAGAAAGTCAGGAACAAGCCCATTTTAAATTAAGTCTGCCCGCTCCCCCCCCCGCCATCCGGAAGAGCAGCTGCACCAAAGCTTTGCTAGGCCTGATTCTAATTTCGATATGATCACAGCACAGCCAGCCAGCCTGCCTGAATTCCAAGCAGCCTTTGGAGGGCAGAAGGGATCAAACCCTCTGCAGAAAAGCAAAGGTCAAAGTCTGCTGGAAGCATGTGGGCAAGTTAGAAAAACTCAGCAATCTTGTTCAGCTTCAACTTCTCCCTCGAGGACGTAGCCGTGATCCAGAGATAGGGTCCAGGCTCTCCACTACCATGCCCTTACAGTAGTCCTCAATTTATGACAAGTCGCTTAGTGATTAAAGTGAGGATAGACTCCCCCACACACACACACACAAAGAAGGGATTTACAACCCAGTTTTGAACTTCCAACATTGGGCCCCTCTGGTCGCCCACTCAACACTTGGCAACAAGCCCATATTTTTAGCTGTTTGTATCCCCCTGTACATGTGACCACAATTAATGAGTAAGGTTCTACATTTAGGCAAGAAAAACTAAATGTACAGGTATAGTATAGGGCAGTGATGGCGAACCTTTTAGAGACCGAGTGCCCAAAAACTGGCCCTGCCCCTGCCCCACCCCCTGCCCCACCCCAACCCCACCTGCCCGCAGGGCCACTCACTGCCTCCAAGGCCTGCTGCAGATCATCCAGGCAGCCCAGCAGCACCATGGCGGCCATGCCCTCTGCCCGCACCCCGCAGCATCCCACTGTGCATGATGGGGTGTGAGGGCAGAGTCTTGTCTAGGCTGCCTGGCTGCCATGTCCTTGGCTGCGCTGTTCCGCGTGGGCCACGCTCGGGGGCGACTCTCCTCCAGGAAGGCTGCTGGTGAGGAGGTCATGGGGGGGAGGCAAGGCTGGGGCAACGGCACGTGTGCCCACAGAGAGGGCTCCGAGTGCCGCCTCTGGCACCCGTGCCATAGGTTTGCCACCACTGGTATAGGGGGCACCTTGCTCGATAGTAGTAACTGTGAGAGGGACCTCGGAATCCTAGTGGACAATCACTTAAATATGAGCCAGCCGTGTGCTGCAGCTGCCAAAAAAGCCAACACAGTGCTAGGCTGCATTAACAGGGATAAAATCAAGATCATGTGAAGTGTTAATACCACTTTACAATGCCTTGGTAAGGCCACACTTGGAATACTGCATCCAGTTTTGGTCACCACAATTTAAAAAAGATGCTGAGACTCTAAAAAGAGTACAGAGAAGAGCAACAAAGATGATCAGGGGACTGGAGGCTAAAACCTATAAGGAACGGTTGCTGGAATTGGATATGTCTAGTTTAATGAAGAGAAGGATGAGGGGGGACATGATAGCAGTGTTCTAATATCTCAGGGGTTGCCACAAAGAAGAGGGAGTCAAGCTATTCTCCAAAACACCTGAAGGCAGGACAAGAAGCAACGGATGGAAACTGACCAAAGAGAGAAGCAATCTAGAACTAAGGAGAGATTTCCTGACAGTGAGAACAATTACCGGTAATCAGTGGAACAGCCTGCCTCCAGAAGCTGTGAATGCTCCAACACTGGAAGTCTGAAATGGCGAACCTTTTAGATACCGAGTGCCCAAAAACAGGAAGAGGGGCCAACTTATTTACCAAAGCACCTGTAGGCAGGACAAGAAACAATGAATGGAAACTAATCAAGGAGAGAAGCATCTTAGAACTAAGGAGAAAATTCCTAACAGTGAGGACAGTTAACCAGTGGAACAAGTTGCCTTGGGAAGTTGTGGGTGCCCCATCACTGGATTTAAGAAGAGACCGGATAGCCATTTATCAGAAATAGTATTGATCTCCTGCAAGAGCAGGAGGTTGGACTAGATGACCTCCAAGGTCCCTTCTGTTGCTGTTACTGGATTTGAAGAGAGCTTCATTTGATCTCTTTCTGAATTCAGCTGATATTCTCCAATTCCCAAGTGCCATAGTTGTTCCTGGCTTCTTCTAAAATCCTTGAAAAATGATGAATTAGCTTCTTCCTTTAACAACCCTACTAAGTGCTACTTACATCCAGCTATACATTTTTTCTCAGAGGTTAAGCAGCTTTCCTACAGTAGAAAAATGTATATATTTCACAGCACTTAGGTTATATACGCATACACATCATAAACATCAATTGCAAAACCCAAACACTTGCGGCAGAGATATTCCAGACCCAGCCGTGTGCCACTGGATGGATTTTTTTTTCTTTCCTCCTCTGGCAAATGATATTTAAAAAAAAGGGGGGGGGACGGCTTGCGAAGCTGCTGCCTTAATTACAGCCTGAAATGAAAGCGAACATTAAAGATGGCGCAAATAGTGAACTGTTACGAAGTACATAACCTTAAGTGCTGCAAACGGGATCATTAGGAAAATCACATTTTATAGCCACCACTAAAACCATTTGGGGTATTGTGTGTATTAGCAAGGATAAAGATTTATTTCCATGGATCTCTCTTGGTGCTGTGCCAGGCAACCTTCAAGAGCGCCATATAGTAAATAATGATAATCACGAAGATGATAGCGTTGGCTCTCTCTGTACATGAATCTCCATTAGCTTGCCTAAGCATTGAGTTCTGGAGGAATATTGTCTAGCTTTTATGCTTTTTTGGTACCTGCCAAAAACCAACAGGGCCGTGATTTGCAACCTGCGTGGTCCATCCGTAGCCAAGAACAGGATTGATACCTCCAAAGGGGAGCCAAGGGGCCTATGCTGAGGCCTGCTTGGAAGGAAAGCATAACCCTGATCATGACTGATCCTGTAACAGATTGCTGTACCAGTAATCCTTGTCTGGGACCAGAATTTCCATGGCTAAGCAAGGCAGTGGTTAAGTGAGTCCTGCCTGATTTTCAAGCATTTTTGCCATGGTTAACACAGTTGTTAAGCCAATCCAGCCTCCCTCATAACAGAAAGGGATCTTGGAGGTCTTCTAGTCCAACCCCCTGCTCAAGCAGGATACTCTATATCATTTCAGACAAATGGCTGTCCAGTCTGTTCTTTAAAAACTTCCAGTGTTGAAGCACCCACAGCTTCTGGAGGCAGGTTGTTCCACTGGTTAATTGTTCTAACTGTCAGGAAGTTTCTCCTCAGTTCTAGGTTGCTTCTCTCTTTGGTTAGTTTCCATTTGTTGCTTCTTGTTTTGCCTTCTACTGTTTTGGAGAATAGGTTGACTCCCTCTTCTTTGTGGCAGCCCCTGAGATATTGGAATACTGCTACCCGTGTTTCCCCTAAAGCAAGACAGCGTCACAATTTCTTTTTATCCCCAAAAGCCCCACTATGTCTTACTTTCGGGGTACGTCTTATATTGATTGGAAAACAATTGTCAGTTTTATTTTAAGTATTTTAAGTATATTAAGTATTTTAAGTATTTTAAGTATTTAAGTATTTTAAGTATTTAAGTATTTTAAGCAGGAGGCGGAAGTGGGCAGGAGTAATATGTCTTACTTTCGTGGTACGGCTTATATTAGCCGACCCCCTGAAAACCCCGATACGTCTTACAATCGGGGGTGTCTTACTATCGGGGAAACACGGTATCATGTCCCACCTCGTCCTTCTCTTCATTAAACTAGGCATACCCAATTCCAGCAACCGTTCTTTATATATTTTAGCCTCCAGTCCCCTAATCATCTTTGTTGCTCTTCTCTGCACTCTTTCTAGAGTCTCAATATCTATTTTGCATCCTGGCAATGACTGACTTTGCTTGTTGGAAGCCAGCTGGTAAGTTTGCAAATGGCGATCACATGCTAGTTGCCAAGCACCGGGATTTTTGATCATATGACTGTGAATGTGATCATATGACTCTTGCTGGGGAAAGGCAGATATGGCGGGGGCCACAGGGTAGGCCATTCCTGGGGAACAAGAGCTCGCTGTTTAAAAGTGATCCCTTGCTCCGACCCTGTGAGTTCAGCCCGAAGTACTGGTGATGGGGGAAATCCGGGCCCTGGGCTCAGGCTGCTGCTGCTCAATGCCAGGTCGGTTGTAAATAAAGCTCCCCTCATCCATGATCTTCTCCTGGATGAGGAGGCCGACCTCGCATGTATGACCGAGACCTGGCTGGGCCCGGAGGGAGGAGTTCCTCTCTCTGAGATGTGTCCAGCTGGGTTTCAGGTATGGCATCAGCCACGACCCCAGGGAAGGGGGGAGGAGTGGCTATTATAGCCAAGAAGACCTTTAGCCTACGCAGGCTTGCTGTTTCTGAGATTGCGGGTTGTGAGTTGCTCCTTGTGAAGTTGGACCTAGGGGTTCAGGTGGGCTTCTTGCTCACGTACCTGCCTCCCAGCTGCATGTCAACAGCCCTGCCTGCGCAACTTGAGGAGGTTGCTGGGCTGGCGGTTGAGTTCCCCAGGCTTATTGTCTTGGGGGACTTAAATCTTCCATCGCTCGGCAAATCCTCTGGGTTGGCGCAGGAGTTCATGGCCACCATGGCAACCATGAACCTGACTCAGGTAGTTCAGGGTCTGACTCACGAGAGGGGACACACTCCCGACATGGTATTCCTCTCAGAACAGTTGAGCAATGATCTGAATTTAAGGGGCTTAGATATTTTGCCTATGTCATGGTCAGATCATTTTCTGCTACGGCTTGTTTTTAAGGCTCCACTCCTCCCCTGCAGGGAGGCGGAACCGATTAGGTGGTTCCGCCCCAGACGTCTGATGGATCCAGAGAGTTTTCAGAGGACGCTTGGGGAAATACCGGATTCTCTCATTCACAGTTCGGCAGAGTCCCTGGTTACGGCCTGGAATATGGCTGCGAAGAGGGCTCTTGACCGGATTGTGCCGCTGCGACCTCTCTGTGGTAGCAGACCCAGGAGATCTCCTTGGTTTACTGAGGAACTCAGGGGGATGAAGCGCCAGAAGAGATGCCTAGAGAAGCGATGGAGGAAAAGTAAATCTGTATCTGACTGAACACTTGTAAGATCTTATATCAAGACTTATCAGGTGGCGCTCAAGGCGGCAAGATGCGCATATCATTCCACCTTGATTGCATCTGCGGAATCCTGCCCAGCCACCCTGTTCAGGGTAACTCGCTCCCTCCTTAATCAGGGGGGGTTGATGCACCCTTGCAGGGTAGTGCTGAGGACTTTAATAAGTTTTTCGCGGATAAAATCACCCAGATTCAGATGGACCTTGATTCCAATTGGAATGCAGTATCAGCTGATAATGATTCAGTCGAGATGACAGGGACTCGTCTTGATCCCGTTGTGTGGGAGGAGTTTGACCCGGTAGCACCTGATGAAGTCGACAAGGCCATTGGAGCTGTGAGCTCCGCCACCTGTTTATTGGACCCATGCCCCTCCTGGCTGGTTTCGGCCAGCAGGGAGGTGACGCGGGGCTGGGTTCAGGAGATTGTCAATGCTTCTTTGAGGGAGGGGTCCTTTCCGGCTCCCTGCAAGGAGGCAATTGTGCGCCCCCTCCTCAAGAAGCCTTCCCTGGACCCAGCTGTTTTAAACAACTACCGTCCTGTGTCCAATCTTCCCTTTATAGGGAAGGTTGTTGAGAAGGTGGCGTCACTCCAGCTCCAACGGTCCTTGGATGAGGCCGATTATCTGGGCCCTCAACAGTCAGGATTCAGGCTCGGCTACTCCACGGAAACTGCTTTGGTCGCGCTGACGGATGATCTCTGGCGGGCCCGGGATAAGGGATGCACTATCCTGGTGCTACTTGACCTCTCAGCAGCTTTCGATACCATTGACCATGGTATCCTTCTGCACCGACTGGAGGGGTTGGGGGCACTGTTTTGCGGTGGTTCACCTCCTACCTCACTGGTCGGTTGCAGTCGGTGTTGGCAGGGGGTCAGAGGTCGACCCCTAGGTTCCTCCCTTGTGGGGTCCCTCAGGGATCGGTCCTCTCCCCTCTGCTGTTTAATATCTACATGAAACCGCTGGGTGAGATCATCCGACAACACGGGGTGAGATATCATCAGTATGCTGATGATACCCAGCTTTACATCTCCACCCCGTGTCATTTCAGTGAAGCAGCGGAAGTGATGTGCCGATGTCTGGAGGCTGTTAGGGTTTGGATGGGTGCTAACAGGCTCAAACTCAACCCCGACAAGACGGAGTGGCTATGGGTTCTGCCTCCCAAAGATATTTCAATCTATCCGTCCATTAGCCTGGGGGGGAGCTTTTGACCCCCTCGGAGAAGGTCCGCAACTTGGGCGTCCTCCTCGATCCACAGCTAAATCTGGAACATCATCTTTCGGCTGTGGCGAGGAAGACATTTGCCCAGGTTCGCCTGGTGCACCAGTTGCGGCCCTATTTGGACCGGGAGTCTCTTCTCACAGTCACTCATGCCCTTATCACCTCGAGGTTCGACTACTGCAATGCTCTCTACATGGGGCTACCTTTGAAAAATGTTCGGAGACTTCAGGTAATGCAGAATGCAGCCGCGTGAGCAGTGTTGGGCTTGCCTAGAAATGCCCACATTTCGGCATCACTCCGCGAGCTGCATTGGCTGCCAATTGGTCTCCGAACCCAATTCAAAGTGTTGGTTATGACCTATAAAGCCCTACATGGCATCGGACCAGGTTATTTACAGGACCGTCTGCTGCCTCATGAATCCCAGCAGCCGGTTAGGGCCCACAGAGTGGGCCTTCTCCAGGTCCCGTCAGCCAGACAGTGTCGCCTGGCGGGGCCTAGGGGAAGAGCCTTCTCTGTTGCGGCCCCGGCCCTCTGGAACCAACTTCCCCCGGAGATCCGTGTCGCCCCCACCCTCTCCGCCTTTCGTAAATTGCTTAAAACACACTTTTGCCGGCAGGCCTGGGGCAGCTAACACCTTGCCCCTAGCCAGTGTATGTTTGTGGAATGATTGGTTTCTTTTTTAATTAAGGGTTTTTATATTTATGTATATAATGTAATTTCTATCATGTTGTGAGCCGCCCTGAGTTCTCCAGAATACGGCAGCATAGAAATTAAATTAATAAATAAATAATAAATAAATAAGATGTTGCAATGGTCATCAGTGGGAGGACAGTTTATAAGTCGCTTTTTTTCCAGTGTTGTTAACTTCAAATAGTCACTGAAGGAAAGGTTGTAAGGCAAATACTGCCTGTATTGTTACATTCTCTTGTAAAATGTCTGCTCGTAGAAGAGTTACAGAGGCTCAAATGAAACAGGTCTTGTCTTTCTGCATGTATTTTACTGAACGCACATGTATCCTGTTTCCCCACTAATCCTTTTCTATTAATCACCCCTGAGTAATCTATCTACCATCAACCTGGTAAGCAGGAGATTTTCCAGGCTGGGTTTCCCCCAGAAATGCTCGACACCCCCTTGCATGCACACATAAATATATCTGGTTCACCAGCATTAGATCTGCTAGCAAAGATGGACAGCATAGGAGAACATCTGTTGCACATGTGGAAGGTGCTTTTATCCTCAGAGCCCTAGTTAAGAGGATGAAAGGAGGAGGAGGAGGAGGAGGAGGAGGAAGAGGGGAGGAGGAGGAGGAGAGGAGAAGGAGGAGGAGGAGGAGGAGGAGGGGAGAAGGAGGAGGAGGAGGAGGGGAGAAGGAGGAGGAGGAGGAGGAGAGGAGAAGGAGGAGGAGGAGGAGGGGAGAAGGAGGAGGAGGAGGAGAAGGAGGAGAAGGAGAAGGAGAAGGAGAAGGAGAAGAAGAAGAAGAAGAAGTAGTAGTAGTAGTAGTAGTAGTAGTAGTAGTAGTAGTAGTAGTAGTAGTAGTAGTAGTAGTAGTAGTAGTAGTGGCTGCCTGGATCTCTGCAGAGAGTCTATGGGCTTGAAAAGTCAAAAAACAGAGTGAGAAGATTAGCTTCTCTTTGATTCTTTAGCTGCATTTATACAACCTGCTTAACCAGATCAATGAAAAATTTAATGGCTGCATTTTCACCTCATGCTAAATTTGGCTGGTGTTAGGCTTAATGTCATTCCCCCCCCCACGTTAGTATGTTGTGTTCCTCCTACGTGCCTAGTTAGCTTGTAGTGCAATCTGCTATGGCAAGTACAAAACAAGGGTTAATTTAGCAACCTGTGAAAATGTGTTGTATGAAAGCAGCCTTTAATTGTCAAACATTTTCTCCACCTCCAGTTACTTCACAGATTCTCTGATTCAGACAGCAGTTGCTTTGTACAGACAATTATAGCCTCTGGGCTATAACTGTTGCACTAAATGCATTAGTTCCAGACACCGGAGGGACAAATTCTCAATTCTCATACAGTTAATTCTCATAACTATGGGCAGTTCTTGACTTATGATCAGTTGCTTGGCAACCCTTTGAAGCTATGATGGACTTCCCTAGGGCTACCTATATACCCCAGATTTGAAATTCTGATGACTGATACCATCTCAGGATACTAGTAGTTAGAATGCAGCATTGCAGGCTAACTCTGCCAACTGCCAGGAGTTCGATCCTGACCGGCTCAAGTTGGACTCACCTTCCATCCTTCCGAGGTTGGTAAAATGAGGACCCAGATTGTTGGGGTCAAGTATGCTGACTCTGTAAACTGCTTAGGGAGGGCTGTAAAGCACGGTGAAGTGGTATACAAGTGTAAGTGCTATTGCTATTTTGGGTGCACATTTATAGCCGCTTTCAGTGTCCCGCTATCACATGACTGTGATTAAAATTGGGGGTTTTGCCAGAAAAAAATGATGGTTTTTCTTTTTTGCTGCTTTCCAGAAAAAAAAAAAAAGGATTCACTTAATGCAGGGCTTTTCAACCTTTTCACCCATTGTACCACTTTTAGGATATGGCAACGTCCGAGTACCACCAGTCGCCTAGCAAGGTATCAAAAACCTGATGACCAAAAAAAAAAAAAAAAAGGAAAAAAAATGATAAAGTACAGGTAGTCCTCAACTTACAACAGTTCGCTTAGTGACTGTTCGAAGTTACAATGGCACTGAAACAAGTGCCCCCCCCCAAGCCACAGCCAAGCAAGACACCTGCCTGGTCGCCTGGCTGTGCTCTTCCTCCTGTCCGAGGTTTCCATTGTTGTGAGCATTTCTATTGAAGATTGGCAGTGGGGGTGGAGTGGGGGATGTTTGGTTTTTATTCCCCCCCCCCCCGTCTGCTGGGTGGTTGCAGCAGGTTTTGGTCACTTCACATGACCCTGGGACACTGTGACCGTCATGAATATGAATCAGTTGCCAAGCATCTGAATGTAAATCACAAGACCCTGGAGATGCTGCAACATTCCAGCTGATTGGTGCTTCTTCTGGGCTCAACAGAAGCGCCAGGATCAGTGCTGCTTTCCAGCTGATTGGTGCTTCTTCAGGGCTCAACAGAAGCACCAGGATCAGTGCTGAGCTCCAGCTGGAGCCTGGCGCTGATCCTGGTGCTTCCACTGAGCCCTGACAGCCCCGAAGAAGCGCCGATCAGCTGGAAAGTAGCACTGATCCTGGCGCTTCCGCTGAGCCCTGACAGCCCTGCAGCTCCAGCCATCTCTCGCTCAGGTGCGGTGCTGCCACCAGTTCAGCTCATTCCCCTCCCCCATTACCACTTTTCTAGGATGGCCGCGTACCACCTGCCAGGTGCCAATGTTCCACAGGTGGTACCCGTACCACTGGTTGAAAAGCCCTGACTTAATGAACTTCCTGTTCATTTAACAATCACAGCGGTCGACTTAACAACTGTTGCAAAAAAAAAAAAGGCCTGGTCACGTGGTGACTCACTTAAAGACCGGCATGATTTACAAACATAATTCTGGGCTCAATCACTGTTGTCAGCTGAGGACTCCCTGTCCCTGTACTGTAATTTAATAAAAGGCTTAGTGGCTGCCTACCCAATTGCTTAGCTTGGTTCATGTTAACCTCAGTTAATTTTTGTAGCTCTTTTAAGCAGGCTGTGCAAACGCTGCCTTTTTTGCTTCCTTCGGGAGGCATGCTGCAAACTGAATTTAATTTGTTCCACCGAGTTAAGTGTCTAGTGTGAACGCAAGCTGAGAGGACTGGTGCATGTAGAGAAAGAGAGAAGATTTGTCCAGCTAGCCTTTCTCCAAGTGCATTGGATTTCAATTCCCACAATCCCTAACCAGATTGTGAAAGTTAAAATCAATGGGTTACGGAGGATGGCTGGCTTTATTAACAATGTCAGCTGCCTACCTTCTGTAGTGTCTTTGGTTTGGCAAAACGTGTGCACTCCCTAAGGCCTGATCCATGGGAAGGCAGTCGAAATTGCCCCAGGTTTAAACACTGGGGATTCTTTCCAGCGGCGTTTCTCGACATTGGCAACTTTAAGATGGTGTGCACTTCAAACCCCAGAATTCTCCAGCCACCAACACTGTGTCAAGGTTGAGAAACGTTGCTTTTGATCCTCTCCAGGTGGATGGTGCACTTTCCTCATCATCAGTAAAATACAAGAAGATGGTCAAGAGGGCTGTACTAGTGCAAAGAGACTTTTCGAAGCCGCGTCTTTCTCCTAGGTGCTTTCCAGCTGCTTCATGCAGGAATAACAAAAAAACAGAGTTGGAAGGGAGCTTGGAGGTCATCTAGTCCAACCCCCTGCTAAGGCAGGAGATCCTACACCATTTCAGACAAGTGGCTGTCCAGTATCTTCTTGAAAACCTCCAGTGAGGAAGCACCCACAATGTCTGGAGGCAAGTCGTTCCACTGGTTAATTGTTCTAGTTGTCCAGAAATGTCTCCTTAGTTCCAGGTTGGTTCTCTCCTTGATAGGTTTCCATCCATTGCTATTTTCAGCTGCTTTGGGGAATAGGTTGACCCCCTCCCTTCTTTGTGGCAGCCCCTTAGATTTTGGAACACTGCTATCAATCAATTTGGTAGCATGCAACCTTTTGGAAAATAAAGTGTGGTTAGTTCTTGGATAGTAAGCTGGAAGCTATGCCCACAAAATTGGCAGACACCAGGAGAAAAACTAAGTTCTGGTGGTGGTTCTATCCATGATGATGTCAAATGAATTTAATACAACTAACAAGATTATTCCCCGTGTATCTCATAATTTCCCTGCTCCTATCTTTGCAAATATGACCACTAGAAGACAACTTTGGGACTGGGGGTTGGAGGTAGTCTATTAAGAAACACCCTAACCCTTAAATAGCAAAATGTCTATGTAGTGTCATGCCCGGGATAATTTTGCTTACCATGAGATTGCTTACCATTGAACCCCAATTGATCATTTACAATGAGGATATGAAGACATCAGAAGATCCCATGGTAAGTGAACCCATTCATCCGTTCACCCTCCCTATCATAATCACTAGTACATATTCCGGGAAACAAACACAGTGTAATGCCCTACTTGATACTGGGTGTACTAGGTGTCTCATTAGTGAACATTTAGTACAGCAAACAGGCATTAGAGTAAGGCTCTTGCAAACACTAGTGCGGTTTGAGCAAGTAGATGGGTCCTTACTGGGAGGAGTGCCTGCCACCTACATAACTGAGCCTGTGCGATTAGAATTAGGGGAGCATTGGGAGATAATACGGTTTGTAGTAGTCCCGTCCATGACAGATCACAAACTCCATTTAGACCCTGAAAGTCCACACACAACCGTAAACCCCCATCTTTTTTCTCCTTAAACAAAACAGGGGCTGCGACCCGCGACCGGGCAGGTTGGTTAAAACCTCTTGCCAGATTTTTTTTAATTTATTTATTTGGGTTTGTATGCCGCTCCTCTCCGGGGACTCGGAGCGGCTAACAATATATATATAACAATAAATTACAATAAAAAACCCAAACAAAGATATCTAAAAAATACAGTAAAACACACATTCAATTCAACAATCAACCACAATCATCCCCAGGCCTGCCGGCAAAGATGAGTTTTTAAATTTTTCTGGAAGGCCGGGAGAGTCGGAGAAACGCGGACTTCAGGAGGCAGTTGGTTCCAGAGGGCGGGCGCCACAACAGAGAAAGCCCTCCCCCTAGGGCCCGCCAGACGACATTGTTTCGCTGACGGGACCCGGAGGAGGCCGACCCTGTGCGCTCTCACCGGTCGTAGGGAAGTATGTGGCAGAAGGCGGTCCCATAAGTATCCTGTCAATATGATCAACGGTATCTTAGATGTTCATGATCAACGGTATCTTAGATGTTATGTCAACTATCAGCAGACAATGTAGATTCTGTCATCCAGGTCATGGTTGTCCCAAAGGTGCTTTTTCAAGAGGCAACTGGACTTTTTTTTTGTTTTTCTTTGAAGACGTTTCGCTTCTCATCCAAGAAGCTTCTTCAGCTCTGACTGGATGGTGGGGAATGGAATGATTTATACTCCTTGCAGAGAGCTGGTCATTTGCCTTCTTTTCGAGAGTCTTTGAAACCTCCAGGTGGGCCTCAATGGCTCTCTAAAAGAATGCAAATGTCCAGCTGTCTTCAAGGAATATAAATATAAGTCCTTCCATTCCCCACCATCCAGTCAGAGCTGAAGAAGCTTCTTGGATGAGAAGCGAAACATCTTTAAAGGGAAACAAGAAAAGCCAGCTACCTCTTGAAAAAGCACGTTTGAGACATCCCAACCCTTAAATGTTCATATCAAGGAAAGACTGCTTGTCCTGTTACCTTGAATATTGGTGGCCTGACTCATTTTGGATCCAAAAGCAAACAGAGACTGCAAATTCATGGAGGTGGAAACCCAGCTATGTCTTTCCCTAAGAATGAATAACCAGCCTCTGTAACTGCTGCCCAATCCTATAAAATGATGCATTTCATTGAAGGAAGGGCACCAGAGGTTAAGCATTCAAAGGACCATATCTAAAATACCACAGGCAGCTACCACCCACATTTACCTCTATATGATGCTCGTAGTTCCTATTGTTGTTGTTGTTAGTTGCGAAGTCGTGTCTGACCTATCACGATCCCATGGACAATGTTCCTCCAGGCCTTCCTGTCCTCTACCATATTCTGGAGTCCATTGAAGCTCACGCCTCCTGCTTCAGTGACTCCATCCAGCCACCTCCTTCTCTGTCGTCCCCTTCTTCTCTTGCCCTCCATCTTTCCCAGCATCAGGCTCTTCTCCAGTGAGTCCTTCCTTCTCATTAGGTGGCCAAAGGACTTGAGTTTCAACTTCAGGATCTGGCCTTCTAAAGAGCAGTCGGGGTTGATCTCCTCTAGGACGGACCGGTTTGATTGCCTTGCGGTCCAGGGGACTTGCAGGAGTCTTCTCTAGCACCAGAGTTCAAAGGCCTCAATTCTTTGGCACTCAGCCTTTCTTATGGTCCAACTTTCACAGACATATGTTCCAACTGGAAAAAACATGGCCTCGACTATACATACTTTTGTTGGCAGGGTGATGTCTCTGCTTTTTAGTATGTTGAATTTAGTTCCTATTAGAGTGAAGCAAACGCCAACAATTTTAGCTATACTGTAGATCCACTTATTCTGCCTACTCTGACGTGGTGCCCAAACCCCTTAAACCTACAACCCCCAGATGTTTAACTATCTAAGGTACCGAGCAAAGCTTTTTCAATCCCACTAATACAACTGAATGTAGAATATGGAATAACAAGAGTTGGAAGGGACCTTGGAGATCTTCTAGTCTAACCCTCTGCTCAGACAGGAGACCCTATACCATTTCAGACAAATGGCTGTCCAGTCTCTTCTTAAAAACCTCCAGTGTCAGAGCATTCACCGCTTCTGGAGGCAGGTTGTTCCACTGGTTAATTGTTCTCACTGTCAGGAAGTTTCTCCTTAGTTCTAGGTTGAATCTCTTCTTGTTTAGTTTCCATCCATTGTTTCATGTCTTGCCTTTAGATGCTTTGGAAAATTGGATGACTCCCTCTTCTTTGTGGCAACCCCTGAGATATTGGAAGACAGCTATCATGTTACCCATACTCCTTCTTCTCACTAGACCAGACTTACCCAATTCTTGCAACCGTTCTTCGTTATGTTTTATCCTCCAGTCCCCTAATCATCTTTATTGCTCTTCTCTGCCATCTATCCTTTCTGTATTTCCTACTGCCAATGCTTCTGCTCTAGCATTTTCCAAAGAAAAAGCCACCATTCGCTCTATCTCTGACATGCTCTTAGCCTCCCTAAGCTGCATTTAGAATTTTACAAGGATTTTTTTTTTTAAAATAAAGGTTAATGTGAAGAATTTGTTTAGGTTTCTGATTCTTGGACAGGAGGGTATGGAAAATCCCCAAGCTTGCATTGCTAGCTTTTTTTTTCCTCCCCCCTTCTTCCTCCTTCCAGATCTGGCTTTGGAAGAGTCTTGAGGGAGGGGTGGATAGAAGCTGGGAACATAGACGCCTTCCTGGAATTTCCATAAGGAGGGGAGGAGGGAAACCCCTAAATTTAAAATGCCTGTAGGGGGCGGTGTGGTCATACCTAAGATCTTCAAGACAGCAGAGCTTGGAATGAGGTCATAGAGTAGAACCAAATTCTTATTTTATTTTATTTTTTAAAAAAAAACCACAGCCCCCCCCCCACTAAAAAAAAAAACCAACCAATCTGGTGAAATGCTGCTTTTGGAAAATATTGTATTAATAAGGAGGGGGGGAGGAAACTATGGTAATATATATATATATAAGAGCATGTTGCTAATAAATCCCTAAAGCTTTCGTTCAGGCTGGCAGTTTCCCTTCAAACAGATACGGAGCAAATCTACCTTACTCTTTGTTAAAACCCTTAATTGCAAACATTCGCTGGGGACCCGCACAGAAACAAGCCGAGCTATCTCTAGGATTCTCAGGTATGTTGCTCATTGCATCCAGCTGCCAGATGTTTGTGCAGGGGAAAGCTTCCTCTGAAAGCCGGAGGGCAGAGAGAACAGAAGCCAACTTAGAAGCCACTGGAGGCAAAGCAGCAGATTCAGAATAACAGAATAACAGAGTGGAAGGGACCTTGCAGGTACAGAATAATAAGGTTGGAAAGGACTTTAGAGATCTTCTAGTCCAGGGGTTCTCAACCTTGGCAACTTTAAGACGTCCACAAGTCTTAAAGTTGCCAAGGTTGAGAACCCCTGTTCTAGTCCAACCCCCTGCTCAGGGAGGAGACCCTATACCATTTCAGACAAGTGGCTGTCTGGTGTCTTCTTAAAAGTCTCCAGTCATGGAGCACCCACAACGTCTGAAGGCAAAGCCATTCCACCGGTTGATTGTTCTCCCTGCTAGGAAATTTCTCCTTAGTTCTAGGTTGCTTCTCTCCTTGATTAGTTTCCATCGGTTGCTTCTTGACCTGTTTTCGGGTGCTTTGGGGGACAGGTTGACCCCCTCTTCTTTGTGGCAACCCCTCAAATATTGGAACACTGCTATCATTTCACCCCTAGTTCTTCTTTCCGTTCGACTGAATATACCCAGTTTTTGCAACTGTTCTTCATATTTTTAGCCTCCGGTCCCCTCATCATATTTGTTGCTATTTTCTGCACTCTTTCCAGAGTCTCAGCATTCGTTTTCACGAGGATCGGGGAGTTATTTTAGAGAGTAGGTGTAGCTGGTGAGGGCCTTTCTCCTCGGATCTAATCACAGCAGAAGGGCAGAGATGTAGGGATGTAAGGGCAAGATCTAATGGATGGAAAATTAATCAAGGAGAGAAGCAAGCTGGAATTAAGGAGAAACTTCCTAATATTGAGAACAATTAACGAGTGGAATGGCTTGCCTTCAGAAGCTATAGGTGCTTCATCACTGCAGGCTTGACTGAAATGATATAGGGTCTCCTGCTGGAGTAGGGGGTTGGACTAGAACAGGACTTTTCAACCAGTGGTACGGGTACCACCTGTGGTACATTGGCACCTGGCAGGCGGTACGCAACCATCCTAGAAAAGTGGTAGCGGGGGAGGGGAATGAGCTAAACCGGTGGCAGCACCGCACAAGCCTGAGTGAGAGATGGCTGGAGCTGCAGGGCTGTCAGGGCTCAGCGGAAGCACCAGGATCAGCGCCAGGCTCCAGCTGGAGCTCAGCGCTGATCCTGGTGCTTCTGTTGAGCCCTGAAGAAGCACCAATCAGCTGGAAAGCAGCACTGATCCTGGCGCTTCTGCTGAGCCCAGAAGAAGCACCGATCAGCTGGAATGTTGCAGCATCTCCAGGGTCTTGTGATTTACATTCAGATGCTTGGCAACTGATTCATATTTACGACGGTCACAGTGTCCCAGGGTCATGTGAAGTGACCAAAACGTGCTGCAACCACCCAGCAGACGGGGGGAATAAAAACCAAACACCCCCCACCCCACCCCCACTGCCAATCCTCAACAGAAATGCTCACAACAATGAAAACCTCGGACAGGAGGAAGAGCGCCGCCAGGCGGGCAGGCAGGTGTCTTGCTCGGCTGTGGCTTGGGGGGAACTTTTTCAGTGCCATTGTAACTTCGAACACTCACTAAGCGAACTGTTGTAAGTCGAGGACTACCTGTACTTCATCAGTTTTTTCCTTTTTTGGGGGGGGGGCTCAAGTTTTTGACCCCTTGCTAGGCGCCTGGTGGTACTCGGATATTGCCATATCCTAAAAGTGGGACAATGGCTGAAAAGGTTGAAAAGCCCTGGACTAGATGACCTCCAAGGTTCCTTTCAGCTCTATTTTGAAAAGTCTATTCCGCCATGTCACTTTCATGTTTCCCTCTGCTTGTGAATCAGCCTTATCTGTCCAGCATTTTCCACCTTATTCAGACATTATCCCAGGACACTCAAGGTGGTGAACACTTGCTGGGTTTGACCACCCCTTATTTTTTTTGGGGGGGGGGAGAAAGTCACAGCTGGCAACGGCTAGAAAAATCATTGAGGCAAGATAGGGATCAGGAGAGGAGCCAGCACATTTCATGACAGGGGTTTCTGCCAATTCAAGGCTAGGCCGCAAGCACATAATTCAGTCGAGGGATATATTATGGGAGAGTGCGTAAAATCTTTCTACATCTCCTCATCTTTTTTGTTCTGAAAGAGGCTGCCTTGGGTCACTTCTCTGCTCAGTGCTGAACAAGCTAATCAATCCCTGGTTCCCTACAATTCTTCTGAAAGCCACTCAGATCAGGAATTACATACAGTGTTCGCCTTACAACATAAGAACATAAGAACATAAGAAGAGCCATGCTGAATCAGGCCAAAGCCCATCGAGTCCAGCATTCTGTGTCACACAGTGGCCCACCAATTGTACATGGGGATCTTGAGCAGAAAGTGAAGGCAAAACCCTCCCTTTCCCTTGACCCCCAACAAATGGTACTCAAGGGAATCCTGCCTGCCTCAACCAACATAGAGGCGGCACATGGACATCTGTTTTAATAACCACCAATACACTTTGCATCCATGAATCTATCTAGCCCTGCCTTGAAGCTGTCAAGGCTGACAGCTGTCACGACCCCTTCAGGAAGTGAATTCCATAAATCAACGACCCTCTGGGTGAAGAAATATTTCCCTTTATTTGTCCTCACTTTCTTAGCTATAAGCTTTAGGGAGTGCCCCCTTGTCCTGGTATTGTGTGATAGAGAAAAGAATTTTTCTCTATCCACCTTTTCTATCCCATGCATGATTTTATACACTTCGATCAAGTCACCCCTTAAACGCCGTCTTTCAAGGCTGAAGAGACCAAGGCGTTGCAATCTGGTTTCATAAGGGAGGCGCTCCATTTCCTTGATCATTCTTGTTGCCCTTTTTTGCACCTTTTCCAGTTCCATTATATCCTTCTTGAGGTGCGGTGACCAGAACTGTACACAGTACTCCAAGTGTGGTCTCACCATCGATTTGTACAGAGGCAATACAACACTTGCTGACTTATTTTCGATTCCCTTCCTAATCATGCCAAGCATGGAATTTGCTTTTTTTACTGCTGCTGTGCATTGGGTTGACATCTTCATCGAGCTGTCCACCAAAACCCCAAGATCCCTTTCTTGGGTTGTCTCAGAAAGTTTGGTCCCCATCAGTTGGTAAGTATAATTGGGGTTCTTTGCCCCGATGTGCATAACTTTGCACTTGTTTAGGTTAAAATGCATTTGCCACTTTGTTGCCCACTCACACAATTTCGAGAGATCCTTCTGGAGCTCCCGACAACCCTTGGTTTAGTCACGCAGGGGTTCTCAACCTTGGCAACTTTAAGACTCGTGGACTTCAACTCCCAGAATTCCTCAGCCAGCTTTGCTGGCTGAGGAATTCTGGGAATTGAAGTCCACAAGTCTTAAAGTTGCCAAGGTTGAGAACCCCTGGTTTAGTGGCTGTTCAAAATCGCAAGGGCACTGAAAAAATGGGATTTATGACTGGTGCTCGTTGTGGCAAACAACGGCGCCATCCTCCGGGTCACGTGATCAAAATTTGGGCGCTTGGCAACCAGCGTGTATTTTATGACCAGTATCCCAGGGTCATCTGGTCACTATTTGCAACCTTCCCAGACAGCTTCCGACAAGCAAAGTCAACAGGGGAAGCTGGATTTGCTTAATGACCGTGCAATTCTTTTAACATCTGCAGCGATTTCTTGAACAACTGTGACAAAACAAAACAAAAAGGTCATAAAATCAGGTTTGGCTCACTTAACCCGCTGCCTTGCTTAGCGATAGAATTTCTGTTCCCCGTTGTGGTCATAAATTGAGGCTCAGCTTTAATCCTAATACAAGGCATATAGGATGCCCTGGGAACCTCAATGGAATTGGATGAGTGAGGCCAGATTCTAGTCCCCTAAGATGACTATGGCCCACTGTCTCTCTCACCCAGAGAGCACCAAAGACCCCACAATTCAACCTTGAGTTACAAATATTCCATTGGTAGTTTTAAATTGGGGAGGGGGGCAATGACTCAGTGGTTAAAGACACTGAGCTTGTCAGCTGAAAGTTGACAACCCAGGTTTGAAGCCTGACTGCTGTCCAATGGGGTGAGCTCGCGTTCCTTGCTCCAGCTCCTGCCCATCTAGAGGTTTGAAAGCATGCAAGTGCAAGTAGATTAATAGGTACCACTTCGGTGGGAAAGTAACAGTATTCCATTCACCTTTGGCCTATAGCAGGGATAGGCAACTTTGACTCTTTTATGACTCATGGACTTCAACTCCCAGAATTCCTGAGCCAGCCATGCTGAGGGGAAGGGAGAGGTTTCTAAACTGAGCCATGCTGGCTCAGGAATTCTGGGAGTTGAAGTCCACGAGTCATAAAAGACCCAAGGTTGCCTACCCCTGGCCTATAGCCATGCTGTCCACATGACCACGAAAACTGTCTTTGGACAATGCTGGCCCCCTCGGCTAAGAAACAGAGATGAGCCTAGAGTTGCCTAGAGTTGAACGTAACCAGACACAGAAACCTTTTCCCTTTAGCATCAGATTTGTTTGCAGAAGAATGCTGGATGTGGAAAAAATAGGCATAACTCGACTGGGTTGACCCTTAATTGTATTCAAGGATACTAAATTCTTTTGAACAGACTCAGCTAAATTAATGCCCCTTAAAATGTGAAAATTCTAGATTTTCACACAGAGTCGTAGAATGTAAGAGATAAAAAGGAGCCTGCATCTTAGATTCTTACATCTGCCAAGGATACAATAATGGTCAGTTAAATGAGACTCGAGTAATAAATGAGACTTGGCCAAGGACAAGAATGTCCACAGATCAAAGAAGTCAAGATGGCCACAGCTGTATGACTAAAGCTCCACACCCTTTTTGCATGCATTGTACATGCAATAGACATGGAAGGGGTGGGGCTTCAATTGTGCAGTTGTAGCCACCTTTTTGACTTCTTTGATCTTCTCTAGATACTCCTGGCTGTGGATTTAGTCCATCTCAGTTAATTGGGAGCCATTTCACTGCATTTGGGGGTTTTGTGTGCACCTGTGAGCATTTCAAGGCCTTTCTTAAATTACAAGTCTTCTGATCCTAAGAGTGATTCATCTTTTGAAAGATCTTCTGCAAGGCTTGGTCATAAATGGTGTTACGCTTTGCTGTCTCCATCAAAAGGCTGGGTTGAATAACCTTAAACCAGGATGGTGTGTGTCCAGATTTTAAAAGCAATGGATTTTTAAGCTATGGTATCAACTGGAGATTGATATAAAAAGGATATATACAACTGAAGAATTCTGAGTCCAAAAATTTGCTGTAAATTTACTGCAAACCACAGAACACAAGTTTAATTGTTCCACAATAAAATCTACCCCTGGTTTTACCACAGATTTTTGTTTTTAAAAAATTCTGCTCTACAATTGTAGATACCAGGAGGTCATTTTTTTTTTAATTATTAGCACACTTTGAATCGGAATACTTGTTGATCTATGACAGATCATTTAGCTGTATTTTCTGTTCCCTTCTGCCTTAAATTAGCCCTCTAAAACAGGCCACTCTTTCCCTTCTGATGATAATTTGTCATTAAAAACCTTAAAACATGGTCCATGGTTGCATTCTCTGAACTGCCCCTACTGTGTTTGAAAAACCAAGCCAAATCCAGTACATTCAAAATATAGCAAGCTGTAATATGGCTCAAAGGTAATGCAGATTCAGTAAATAAAAATCTCTTTAAACAAATAGAAAATATCTGTAGATGATGGGATATGAATACCCTTCCTGCACATAAAGGAGAACTTTCCAGAACTTTCCATCAAGAAATGTGCAACGATTGCTGGCCAACCTGAATGCAGAGTTCCTACATCAGACCTGCCTTCTTGATAACCCAGGAGAGAACATTAAGAGTCCCTTAAATCCTTTTCAATTCCTGGTGATAGTTTTACCCCGAGTTTTCCTATGTAAAAAAGGTACAAACTTGAACCTAGATTTCTCATTGGTGTCTTCAACAATTCTTAGCAGATGGCAACACCTAGCTAATCTTGAAATATATGCTGGAGAGAGAGAAGTTCTCTGATGAAGGGCTCCAGCCAGTGGTGGGATTTAGTCGGTTCGCACCAATTTTGTAGAACAAGTAGATAATTATCTGTTGCCCAGGCCCACAACGGACTTCCGGAAGTGGCATCCACACAGAGAACCAGTTGTTTGAATTCCACCACTGGCTCCAGCATGAGCCCAAAAGCTTGGAAGAATAAAACTTTCATCAATGGTGGGATTCAAATACCTGAACAACTGGTTCTCTATGTGGATGCAGGCCTGGCATCCAAGGCCTCAAACGGACTTCCAGAAGTGGCATCCATGTACTTCCAGTGGGCCATTCTAGGCCTGGGAGGTGTCCTCCAGGCCTCTGAAGCCTAGAATGGACTTCCAAAAGTGGCATCCATGCACTTCCAGTGGGCCATTCTAGCCCTGGGAGGCCTCCTCCAGCCAGTTCTCCAAACTCAAAAAAAATTAGCTGCTGGTTCTGCTGAACTGGTGAGATCGATTTGAAGAAGTCACTTATATTTGGACCACCAGATCTGGCTGCACTAATCTGAACGACACCACATGGTAACAAAGAAGTAGCATTAGCTGATCTCTTTGCTGTCATTCAGTGGTCAGTTGGAATGTTGTGGTCCAGGTTTGGTTGCCCTATAGCAGTGGTTCTCAACCTTTTCCGGGGCGCAAAGGGGAAAAAAATGGCCGACCCCAAAAAAATGGCCGACCAAAAAAAATAATAATGGCGGACTGCGGTGTTTGGCGACCCCCGTGAAATGGTCGTTCGACCCCAAATAGGGTCGCGACCCACAGGTTGAGAACCGCTGTCCTACAGGGTGTTGCTTCTCACACAGCTGCATACAGGTAGTCTCGACATTGTAAATCAGATCAGTCACATTTTATGAACTTTTGTGTAGTGGTAGTCAAGTGAACCCATTGTTTGCCAGGGTGTGGTTTTGCTAAAAACCAGAAGTAACTTCCATTTTTTGGCCAAACTATCATGACCACGGGACACTTCAAACAGCCATAAATGTTGCCAAGTGCCAGAAAGTGTAATCATGTGACTGCACAGGAGGACCACCAGAATTTAAGAACTGTTATCTGATAGCAGCGTTCCAATATCTCAGGGGCTGCCACAAAGAAGAGGGAGTCAAGCTATTCTCCAAAGCACCTGAAGGCAGAACAAGAAGCAACGGATGGAAATTAATCAAGGAGAGAAGCAACCTGGAACTAAGGAGAAATTTCTCACAGTGAGAACAATTAACCAGTGGAACAACCTGCCTCCAGAAGCTGTGAATGCTCCAACACTGGAAGTTTTTAAGAAGAGACTGGACAGCCATTTGTCCGAAATGGTATAGGGTTACCTGCCTGAGCAGGGGGTTGGACTCGATGACCTCCAAGGTCCCTTCCAACTTTATCATTATTATTATTATCTGTTTTTCCAGGTAGCCATAAATCGAGGACTAACCTCTATGCCTTTCTGTGATCCAATACATATCATTTCACCAGGACTGCTGGTCAATCACTGCTTGAGTTCCTGTAAGATTGTGGTTGTGACACCAATCATGGTCTTTAGCCATCTTGTGTGTCTCTTTTACAATTGCCTTCTCTTTTCCAAACATCAGGGTCTTCTCCAATGGCTCCAGTCATTGTATTATGCAGTCCAAATATTTCAACTTCAATTTCCTGATTAGTGCTTCCAAAGAATGGTTTGGTTTTACCTGATCTTGCATGATTTGTCCTTTTGGTGGTCTAAGATATTCTGAACAATTTCCTTCATAGTTCAGAGGCATTGATTTTTCTCCCTTCAGTGTTTCTGATGGTCCAGCTTTGACATATATTACAATAGGAAAACCCATGACCTTGACAGCTGTTGTACCATTGTTGTCAGTGTGATGTCTCAGCACCTTAATATTTTGTCTAGATCTTTCCCTCAGGTGAAAAAGTAGTTCTCCTGAGCAGCAAATATCTCTTAATTTCATGAGTGCAATCACTGCAAATTTTGAAAGATAAAATCTGTTATGCCTCAGCTTTTTCCTATCTATTTGCATCGGATTGGCACGGCTGATCAAAATAATCTTAAAGGTTTATTTTTTAATTTTTTTAAAAAAAGAAGATTGAGCAGCAGGCCAACTTTTGCACTTTTTTCAGTACTAAATTCTTTAAGTTCTCTCCAGCTATCAGCCATCAAAATGATACCATCAGCACATCTAGCATTACCAATGTTTCTTCCAGCATTTTAATTTCAATGCCTATGTCTTGTAGTCCACTTTATCTCACGATATGTCTGAACAGATGTTAAATAAAAAAGGTGATTATACAGTTGTGGTGCATTCCATTTGCCATTTCAAGCCCTTTATTACTCATGATTCCATTTTAACATTAACATTATTACATTTTGGTTTATCATGCAAATTCTTGAATAGGTGGTGACTCATGTTTTACGGGTGACTACACCATAAGAATAACAGAGTTGGAAGGGAACTTGGAGGTCATCTAATCCAACCCCCTGCTCAGGCAGGAAACCTTATACCAGTGGTTCTCAACCTTTTTAATGCCGTGACCCCCAACCGGTCGTAAGTCGAGGACTTCCCAACCGGTTGTAAGTCGAGGACCCCAACCGGTCGTAAGTCGAGGACTTTCCCTGCCTGGGAGCGCTGTGCATGTGCGGTGCCACCCCCTGCACCGGCCGAGGCGTAACTGGCAAGGGGCAGTGACGGCGCAGGGAGACCACCGGCTGGGCCACCAGCTGGCCCAGCCCAAGGGAGGTAAGGCACCCGCCGGGCACCACGAACACCAGCAACCCTCCCTGCACTTGCCGGTCTCCCACCTCCCACCCCTGGCCCTCTTTTACTTACATTTTTAGTAGTTGCTCAGCAGGGAGGGGTGGAAACTTCAAGACAGCTCGCCTTCGCTGCAGACAACTTGCAGCACCGTTTGCAGATTGGGACTTTTGGCAGGCTCAGCAGGGCAGAGACAGCCTGGACAATTCCTATTGGCTTTTGAAAGCCAATAGAATTAGACTCTATTCAAGAGAGTCTATTCTATTGGCTTTCAAAAGCCAATAGAATAAGAGGGAATAACACAGGTAAGGAAAAGGGGGAAAATGATGGACTGGGTTGTTTGGCGACCCCCGTGAAATGGTCGTTCGACCCCAAATGGGGTCGCGACCCACAGGTTGAGAACCGCTGCTTTATACCATTTCAGACAAATGGTTGTCCAATCTCTTCTCTGCCGTCCTTGGAGAATAGCTTGACTCCCTCTTCTTTGTGGCAACCCTTAGATATTAGAAGACTGCTATCATGTCTCCCCTAGTCCTTCTTTTCATTAAACTAGACCCACCCAATTTCAGAGACAAAACATCTCTCCAGTAATTTTCTATAATCTGAGAAAAATGTCTCCCTAAACTCCATGCTTCTAATTTATGACTCCTGCTTTCACAGAAAAAGTCCATTACAATGCCAGAATTACTGAGAATAAATTTTATAACATTCCCACACTCTCCCATTTTTGCAGAAGCCAATCTGGTTTGGTCGCCGGACCAGAGGTTTAGCCTTCCGAGTTTTGGACTAGTGCTGGAGCCCATCCTTATGGAACTTCTCTCTATCAGAGTGTGCCTGGATTTTTATCCAGAAAGTCACTGCTTCCCACAACCAGGGCTGAAGATTAGATTGGAGACACACCTCATTCTGATGTCTAATCCAAAAGCATTCTTGGGCTGCAAACTTTGTTCATATATTATGTTTAACTAGATCCAGATCCTTTCAATCTCTGTCCACCCCCATCCCAGCCCCAGCCCCAACAAAGCCTTTGTCATTAATCCTGCTGACATCCAGCCTGACCACAAGCCCTTAGTATTGGAAATCATTTGTTAGAACTGGCTGTTCTCCAACACGATGGGGAATAAATGCTGATTCACCAGGAACCAGACTGGTTGAGATAACACTACAGTTCTTGTTGTTGCCTGGGTGGCTGCAAGATTGCCAGGATTCATGGAGGAGACCAAAACAGCCCTAATGGATAAGTCTCCATCTGAAGTTCTGCTCTTCACCAAGGAGATGAAGCTCTGTATAGATGTGGAAGCAGAGCTATCTGCACGCTTTCAGAGATAAGGATACATCACTAAGGAGATAGGCACAAAAGATGTTTGGTTGCTAACTCAACCCATACTGAATTATATAGAACTGTGGGCCAGTATTGATTATATGCAATCAAGTTGTTGTCGACCCTTAGTAGCCATATACATAGATTTTCTCCTTAATGAGTTGTCCCTAATCTGGTGTGGTTTTTTTTCTGGTCTTCCAACAGGACACCCTTCTTCCCTGTATGTCCATCCATTCTGATGCTGGTCATCCTCTTCATTTTCCTTCCTATGTGACAAGAACTACCTACGAAAAGAGACAACAGATGGCCAGGATCACAGATAAGGTTAACCAGAGATAGGTTAAAGACTATATCTTTAAGTTATCCACAGAGCACTTCAAACTGATCTACGAGGGGCAATTCGGAAATAAACCTCCATTTGGTTATCAATGACAGACACTCGCAGATACAGAACTTTTATTATACACATTAGAAAACGACAACATTACATTACTTTTCGACATAATTGCCATTCAAACTGAGGCACTTGTCATAACGCCTTACAAGGTTTGAAATTCCTTAGTAGTAGTCGCTTGGTGCCAAATCTGGGCTATGTGGGGGTGTGTGATCAAAAACATCCCAGTGGAACTGCTTCAAAAGTTCTTGGGTGTGTCTAGTGGTGTGTGGATGAGCATTATTGTGAGTCCACACCACACGAGAAGTAGTGCCATAGAAAATCCTGCCAAATGTGAAGATGCCAAAGGAGTAACTACTAGTGAAGTGGTTCGACCATCAGTTCAGACATCTACTATGAAACATTATGAAAACTCAGATGAGCCATCCATAACAAGCTTGGGGCATGCTGACTTCTGGTGTGGTTTTGGTTCACGATAATGCTTGCCTGCATACCGCTAGATCAGTGTTTCTCAACCTTGACAATTTTAAGGCATGTGGGCTTCAACTCCCAGAATTCCACAGGCAGCATTGCTGGCTGTGGAATTCTGGGAGTTGAAGTCCACATGCCTTAAAATTGTCAAGGTTGAGAAACACTGCGCTAGATGCACCCAAGCCCAGATTTGGAACTGAGTGATGACTACCAAGGAATTTCAAATGGTGTAAGACAAGTGCCTCAATTTGAATGTCAAAAAGTAATGTTGTAGTTTTCTAATGTGTTTCTATGAGTGTCTGTCATTGATAACCAAATGGAGGTTTATTTCCGAATTGCCCTCGTACAAACACTACGAACACACCTGTTGGTCTTGAAATCCTGAGAACCAAAAAGGAATGCTCTAGGCCAGGGATCTTCAAACTTGGCCCTTTTATGACTTGTGGACTTCAACTCCCAGAATTCCTCAGCCAGGCACACTGGCTGAGGAATTCTGGGAGTTGAAGTCCACAAGCCATAAAAGGGCCAAGTTTGAAGACCCCTGATCTAGGCCAATCAATGATTATCTCTGGCTATGGCACAACTTGAACTCATAGTCTCTTGCTTCTCTAGCCTGGTGCTTTAACCATAGACCAAACTCACTGTCCAAGCTGGCTATTGATTTGCTCTCCATCCCATAATCAGAGCAACAGTCTGATTTCTGCAAAGAGCAAAATCAGAGCAACTGCTATGAGGAAAAGCTTTCTGACTGCCATTTTTCCATTGCATTTAAAAGCCACTTGAAAATTGTGACAGTGGCAGTATCAGTTTTTCAACCTAACATAAATTTCCATGACAATGATAGGTCTGGTTGCACTTTTGGACCACAGTGAGAGAGAGAAAGAGAGAGATGGAGATGTTCTAAACAAGGCCTATAGACCTTGTCACACTGGCTGAGGAATTCTGGGAGTTGAAGTCCACAAGTCATAAAAGGGCCAAGTTTGAAGGCTCCTGGGTTAGAACATAGGTGGGCAACTATGGCATGGCTGGCTCAGGAATTCTGGGAGTTGAAATCCACAAGTCCTAAAATTGCCATAGTTGCCCATCCCTGGGTTAGAAGGATGGAGGCAGAAAAGAAGGAATATCTTATGTTTAGAAGCTAGATGCATGAGTTTCCATCGACATGAAAATGGCCTGCTAACAAAGCTCTCAGATCTTCAGGGCTGCACATGGAAATATGTCTTTTCTGCAATTCTAGATACACCACAGTCAAGTTAGAAATAAATTGGCTTGGTTGCAGGTTGTATGAGAATATGCACGTCTGATATCCATGCTGTGAAAATGCAGAGATTCCATATGGAACTTGCCTTGGGCATTGCTAGGTGAAAGCAGGCAGAGGAAGTAGAGCAGTGTTTCTCAACCTTGACAATTTTAAGGCATGTGGACTTCAACTCCCAGAATTCCACAGCCAGCAATGCTGGCTGTGGAATTCTGGGAGTTGAAGTCCACATGCCTTAAAATTGTCAAGGTTGAGAAACACTGAAGTAGAGGGAAGAACATCTGAAGACCAGATCTGACTTATTAGGAGCTAATAATTAGAGACAAATCTAATACAATCTAATTATTCTCTTCTCAGGTGCTGGAAGGAGGCTGCTGGAGTGTGGATGCTTCCTGCCCTGTTGAGAAACAGGGTTTCTCAATCTCAGCGATTTTAGATTGTGTGAACTTCAACTCCCAGAATTCCTCAGCCAACATTCTGTGAGTGGAGAATTCTGGGAGTTGAAGTCCATAGAGTTTAAAAATGACCAACTGAGAAACAATGACTCAGAAGCCTCAGACTTATGCTGTCAGCTGACCTGAATGCACACTAAACTTCCTTTCTATTATAGATAGAAAAAAAAACCTTTTATGAATTTTGAAATGCAAATTTATCTAGGTTTGAAGGGTCCTTGGTGCTCTCTGAGCTTGCTTGTTTTTTTGCAGACGTTTTGCAAACTAGCACGGATGATGTTACCTAGTTTGAGTAATGAAATGTCTGCAAGAAAACAAGCAAGCTCAGAGAGCACCAAAGAGCCCTCATGTCAACCCTGAGCTACAAATATTCTCCTTCATTGGTTATCTAGGTTTGTCAGTACATAAATGGACCATTACTTTACATTTCAAAGTCCTAGTTCTTTGAATTCTGAACTGTAGCTTACCAATTAAAAATATAAACAAAAAGGCATACACAAGGTCGTCCTCAATTTACAATTTAGCAACCATCTGAGATTCTTTTCTCTATCACACAATACCAGGACAAAGGGGCACGCCCTAAAGCTCATAGGTAAGAAAGTGAGGACAAATAAAGGGAAATATTTCTTCACCCAGAGGGTCGTTGATTTATGGAATTCACTTCCAGAAGGGGTCGTGACAGCTGTCAGCCTTGACAGCTTCAAGGCAAGGTTAGATAGATTCATGGATGCCAAGTGTATCGGTGGTTATTAAAACGGATGTCCATGTGCCGCCTCTATGTTGGTTGAGGCAGGCAGGATTCCCTTGAGTACCATTTGTTGGGGGTCAAGGGAAAGGGAGGGTTTTGCCTTCTCTTTCTGCTCAAGATCCCCATGTACAATTGGTGGGCCACTGTGTGACACAGAATGCTGGACTCGATGGGCTTTGGCCTGATTCAGCATGGCTCTTCTTATGTTCTTATTAAAATGAATTACAACCTCACACTTAAGACTGCAGCAGCATCCCCACAGTCCCTTGATCCAGATATGGGTGCTTGGCAACTGGCATATATTTACAACGATTGCCATGTTTCGGGATCATGTGGTTAAAATACTGTGTCCCTCCTAGCCAGCTTTTGACAAGCAAAGTCAATGGGGGTAAGCTGAATTCTCTTAATAACCACATGATTCATTTAACAACTGTAGTGATTTGCTTAACAACCATGGTGGCAAAGTTGTATAATTGGGCATGATTCATTTAACCACCACCTTGCTTAGCAGCGGAATTCTGGTCCCAGTTATGGCTGCAAGCGAGGACAGAGAAACAAGTGCAGAGAAGAGCAACCAAGATGATTAGGGGACCCGAGGCTAAAATATACAAAGAACGGTTGCGGGAATTGGGTGTGTCTAGTTTAATGAAGAGAAGGACGGGGGGGGGGACATAATATCAGTGTTCCAATATCTCAGGGGCTGCCCCAAAGAAGAGGGAGTCAAGCTATTCTCCAAAGCGCCTCAAGGCAGGACAAAAAGCAACGGATGGAAACTAAATCAAGGAGAGAAGCAACCTAGAACTAAGGAGAAACTTCCTGACATTGAAAATAATTAACCAGTTCTGCCTCCAGAAGCGGTGAATGCTCCAACACTGGAAGTTTTTAAGAAGAGTCTGGACAGCCATTTGTCTGAAATGGTATAGGGTTTCCTGCCTGAGCAGGGGGGTTGGACTAGATGACCTCCAAGGTCCCTTCCAAGGTCTCCTCTGTTATTCTGTTAACCTGTATTCGTGAAAATAATGTCCATAGCTGCATTCTCTTAGGAAGATGCAAGGTGTATAATATACAAGAGGCAAAACTGCAAATAGATAGATAGATAGATAGATAGATAGATAGATAGATAGATAGATAGATAGATAGAGATGATAGATGGATAAATAGATGACAGATAGATAGATAACAGTTGTGAAGGAAAAGTCTTCATCAAGAGAGAGAGAGAGAGAGAGAGAGAGAGAGAGAGAGAGAGAGAGAGAGAGAGAGAGAGAGAGAGAGAGATATTAGTAAAAAATGGAAAATGGGAAAAAAATAAAGTGGGCAAATTAAGATTGCTTTCCTCCAACTATTGTATCATTTCTCTCTCTGCAAAATGCTGCACTGTAGTTTTGTTTGCAAGCCTGATTCTTGGGGGGGGGGAAATCTCCTCCGTGAATCTAATACTGGGAGATAACAAAGGATGGGGCTGGGAGGGGCTG
>JARGCV010000760.1:2500-75416 GCA_034064705.1 Bothrops alternatus | reverse complement strand
AACCAGATTGTGTGTGATCAACAGCCTGGGGCTGTGTAGCTGCAAGTCTTTTCAACCTGCAAGGACAGGTATCGGTCCTTTGAATTTGAACCGGAGTCTGAAGATTGTTTGATGATAGGCCATCGAATCATTTCCTGGACCAGGTCCACAAGCGAAGGTTTGTTTAGAATAGAATAGAGCTGGAAGGGACCTTGGAGGTCTTCTAGTCCAGCCCCCCGCTCAAGCAGGAGAGCCTATACCATCTCAGACAAATGATAATAATAATAATAATAATAAGTCAATTGCAAAAGGTGGCCTTACTAGGAACTGCTTCTATCCTGTGACGATATCTGTAATACCATCAAACATCCACATCTGCCTATCCCAGGTCCTGGGGAAGGACTCGATAGGTAGACAAAACTGCCAAATCCAGTCTGAACATCTGACTGACTGTGCGATGATCCATAACAACAACAACAACAACAACAACAATATCACCATCAGCACCATCTATCTATTCCAACCCCCTGCTCAGAACGGTTGCTGGAATTGGGAATGTCTAGCTTAATGAAGAGAAGGACGAGGGGTGACATGATAGCAGTCTTCCAATATCTCAGGTGTTGCCCCAAAGAAGAGGGAGTCAAGCTACTCTCCAAAGCACCTGAGAGCAGGACAAGAAGCAATGGATGGAAAGTAATCAAGGAGAGAGGCAACCAAGAACTAAGGAGAAACTTCCTGACAGTGAGAACAATTGACCAGTGGAACAACCTGCCTCCAGAAGTGGTGAATGCTCCAACACTGGAAGTTTTTAAGAAGAGACTGGACAGCCATTTGTCTGGAATGGTATAGAGTTTCCTGCTTGAGTCGGGGTCTGGACTAGAAGATCTCCAAGGTCCCTTCCAACTTTATTATTATTATTCTATTCTATTCTATTCTATTCTATTCTATTCTATTCTATTCTATTCTATTCTATTCTATTCTACCCTACCCTACCCTACCCTACCCTACCCTACCCTACCCTACTCTACTCTCTTCTATTCTGTTCTGTTCTGTTCTATTCTTTCCATTTTATTATTGTAAGTCACCTAGAGTAGCCCCACAACAGGTGGCAAATAAATTTAACAAACAAACAAATTAATAAATATGTGATGATATCATGGGATGGATGACATCACTGTGGGTTCTCCTGGATGCCTGGGTGAAAAGTGAATTTGAAGGCATCCATCTGACAGAGATGGGATCTACTCAAAGAAGAAACTGGAGAAAAAAGTCAGCCCAGCTTTGGACCTTAGTTTGAAATGATCTTTCTTTGTTCTTGAGGTTGAAAAGACATCCCAGCAGTTTGAGGGGCTGCCCCAAAGAAGAAGGGGCCAAGCTATTTCCCAAAGCACCAGAAGGCAAGACAAGAAACAACGGATGGAAACCAATCAAGGGGAGAATCAAGCTGGGATTAAAGGAGAAATTTCCTGACAGCGAGAACCATTAACCGGTGGAATGGCTTGCCTTCAGAAGCTGGGAGTGCTCCATCACTGGAGGTTTTTAAGGAGAGACTGGACAGCCACTTATCTGGAATAATATAGGGTCTGCTGCTTGATCAGGAGGTTGGACTAGAAGACCTTCAAGGTCCCTTCCAACTCTGCTAAGTTCTGCTAAGTTGACAGTGTGTTGACAAACCTTATACCATATTGGTCAAATAGCTGTCTAGTCTCTTCTTAAAAACTTCCAGTGTTGGAGCATTCACCATTTCTGGAGGCAAGTTGTTCCACTGGTTAATTGTTCTCACTGTCAGGAAGTTTCTCCTTAGTTCTAGGTTGCTTCTCTCCTTGATCGGTTTCCATCCGTTGTTTCTTGTCCTGCCTTCAGGTGCTTTGGAGAAGAGCTTGACTCCCTCTTCTTTGGGGCAGCCCCTGAGATATTGGAACACTGCTATCATGTCCCCCCTCGTCCTTCTCTTCATTAAACTGGACATATAGCTCAGTTTATGAATGTTCACCATTAAGGCTTAAAAAAGTGAAGATCCCCCTTATTTTAGTTTATTTTGCATTCCTCACGTGGTACTTAAGCTTTCTGAATGCTGGGAATCCTGCTTCCAGACCTCATATTCCTGCATGCTTGGGTGAGCTTGGCCGTCTCTTTGACTGCGGTCTGGCCTCTAGCAAGCCAGCCTGGCTTTGCTACTAAAGATTCCCCTCCGAGATCTTTCGAGTATTTTCTTTGCAGAAGAAAGACAGATGAGAGAGCCGTGGGTGGGTTCATTTCCCTTTTCCAGTAAAACTTGACACTTGGAAGTGTCGGGTAATTAATCTTTCCGAGCTGTTTCAAAGGGTAAGTCGTGAATTTCCCCACCCCTTTTTCCTCAGCTTCTTTTTTTGAAAATGCCTTTTTTCTTCAAGGGGGAAAAAAAAGTGTTTAAAATGACATTTTTCAAAAAAAAAAAAAGAGTAATGTCTTCGTAGTAAACGTTCCATGCACCTTCAATACCTTTTGTCTTGGAAAAATTAATGATGGTGGTATTTATTAAGCTTTGCTGCGTAGGGAGGGAAGGATGGAAGAAAGAAAGAAAGAAGGAAGGTCAAAGTGGAAGGAGGGAGGGAGGGAAGGCAGAAAGAGAGAGAGAAAAAGAAAGAGTGAGTGAGAGAGAGAAACAAGAGAAAAGAGGAGAAGGAAAGAAGGAAGAAGAGAAAAAGAGTGAAAGAAAGAAGAAAAAGGAAGGGAGGGGGGGGAAAGGGGAGAGAGAAAGAGTGAGAGAAAGAAGAAAGAAAGAAAGCAGGAAGGAAGAAGAGAAAGAAAGAAAGAAGAAAAAGGAAGAAAGGAAGGGAGGGAGGGAAGGAAGGGAGGAAGGGAGAGAGAAAGAGTGAGAGAGAGTGAGAGAAAGAAAGTAAGAGAAAGAAAGGAAGGAAGGAAGAAAAAAGAAAGAAAGCATGAAGGAAGGAAGGAAGGAGAGAAAGAAAGGAGAGAGAGAAGGCAGGCAGGAAGAACAGAAAGAAAGAAAAAAAGAAAGAAAGAAAGAAGAAAAAGGAAGGGAGGGAGGAAGGGAAGGAAGGAAGAAGGGAGGAAGGGAGAAAGAAAATGAGAGAAAGAGAGTGAGAGAGAGAGAAAGAAAGAAAGTAAGAGAAAGAAAGAAAGGAAGGAAGAAAAAAGAAAGAAAGCATGAAGGAAGGAAGAAGAGAAAGAAAGGAGAGAGAGAAGGCACGCAGGAAGAACAGAAAGAAAGAAAGAAAGAAAGAAAGAAAGAAGAAAAAGGAAGGGAGAGAAGGAGGGAAGGAAGAAGGGAGGAAGGGAGAGAGAAAGAGTGAGAGAAAGAGAGGGAGAGAGAAAGAGTGAGAGAAAGAGAGTGAGAGAGAGAAAGAAAGAAAGTAAGAGAAAGAAAGAAAGGAAGGAAGAAAAAAGAAAGAAAGCATGAAGGAAGGAAGAAGAGAAAGAAAGGAGAGAGAGAAGGCAGGCAGGAAGAACAGAAAGAAAGAAAGAAAGAAAGAAAGAAAGAAGAAAAAGGAAGGGAGGGAGGGAGGGAAGAAGAAGGGAGGAAGGGAGAGAGAAAGAGTGAGAGAAAGAGAGTGAGAGAGTGAGAAAGAAAGTAAGAGAAAGAAAGAAAGGAAGGAAGAAAAAAGAAAGAAAGCATGAAGGAAGGAAGAAGAGAAAGAAAGGAGAGAGAGAAGGTAGGCAGGCAGGAAGAACAGAAAGAAAGAGAGAGAAAGAGAGAAAGAGAGAAAGGAAGAAAGAAGAAAAAGGAAGGAAGGAAGGAAGGGAGGGAGGGAAGGAGTGAGAGAGTGAGAAAGAAAGTAAGAGAAAGAAAGAAAGGAAGGAAGAAAAAAGAAAGAAAGCATGAAGGAAGGAAGAAGAGAAAGAAAGGAGAGAGAGAAGGTAGGCAGGCAGGAAGAACAGAAAGAAAGAGAGAGAAAGAGAGAAAGAGAGAAAGGAAGAAAGAAGAAAAAGGAAGGAAGGAGGAAGGGAGGAAGAGAAGGGAGAGAGAGAGTGGGAGAAAGTGAGAGAAAGACAGAAAGAAAAAGAAAGAAAGAAGATAGAAAGAAAGCGGGAAGGATGGAAGGAAGAAGAGAAAAAAGAGAAAGAAAGAAAAAAAGAAAAAAAGGAAGGAAGGAAGGAAGGAAAGAAGGAAGGAAGGAAGGAAAGAGAGAGAGAGAGAGAGAGAGAGAGAGAGAGATTTATAGAGACGAACTTAATTCTGAACTTGATCACAGCAGCGAGACTGTTGGTGGGACAATACTGGAAGAAACCAGAAATACCATCTATTGAAGAATGGACTTCGAAAGTCATAAATATGGCAGAAATGGCTAAAATATCGGCATATTTGAAGGATCGCTCAAATGAAAAATATATGTTGGACTGGAAACATTGGATAGACTACATACAAGAGAAACACCAATCAAAGAAAATGTATCTGGCTTATAGCTAAATCTTGATATACGGAGTGAAGAATGTTTACAAGTTTAAAATGAATGTATTAAGTTGAATAGCATTTAACTTGAATTTTTTCTGTGTTTACATGTACAAATATATATCTAATAATAAAAAATATATTTAAAAAAAAAGTTTACAACCCAGCAGTTGTATCCATTTCTTGGCGCTTCCAATCTGATGCACAATCACAACAACGCCTTCAGTTCCCTTTCATGGCAGCCTCGCCTTTCAAACCTCTCTTTTTTACGATGACAGCAAAACTGATGTGCTGTGTTTATTTTAACTGGAGAAGTTCCATCTCCCCCCCCCACCCAGGACTTAAAATGCAAACATCCCCCCAGTTTTCTCAATCCAGGCTACTGTGAGTGAGAACGCAGCACATGGAGGAACATCACCAAAGATAATTGCGTGGCTGTTTGTGTTATAAACCGGGCTTCTCTTACCAGCAATAATCAAAACAAACGAGCTTGTCTCGCTTTAATGACAAAAGGCTCCCCACTTGTTAATTTGGGGCGGCATAACAGTGCGCCGTGTCGGGCACAGCTGGAGATCGAAGGAGAAGGGCACGGCAAGGACAGTTACGCATCCGGAGCCATGCTCTGGCCCAGGTGTGGGATGTTCACCATTGTAGGACAGGAGGGAGCAGAAGACCCTGGACGTCATCAAGGCTGGCATTTGCACCACGGAGACAGAAACTTCTTCCCCTAAACCCATTAGCCCCAGTTGGGGAAATGATGTTCTGGAGAACATTTGGTTGCTGAAGAAAACAATTAAATGAGCTTTTATCCAAATGTTAGCATGAGGCATCCTTTGGATAACTGCAAGAAGTTGACACGTGGAAAGCTGATTTCCAGGGCAGAGCAACAATGGATAGAGTAGAGTAGAGTAGAGTAGAGTAGAGTAGAGTAGAGTAGAGTAGAGTAGAGTAGAGTAGAGTAGAGTAGAGTAGAGTAGAGTAGAGTAGAGTAGAATAGAATAGAAAATATGTAATGGAATATAGAATAGAATAGAATAGAATAGAATAGAATAGAATAGAATAGAATAGAATAGAATAGGATAGGATAGGATAGGATAGGATAGGATAGGATAGGATAGGATAGAAAATATGTAATGGAATATAGAATAGAATAGAATAGAATAGAATAGAATAGAATAGAATAGAATAGAATAGAATAGAATAGAATAGAATAGAAAATATGTAATGGAATATAGAATAGGATAGGATAGGATAGGATAGGATAGGATAGGATAGGATAGGATAGGATAGAATAGAATATAGAATAGTGATAGAATAGTGATAGAACAGAACAGAACAGAACTAAGAATAGGAGTAGAGCAGAGCAGAATAGAATAGTAGAATAGAGTAGATAGAATAGAATAGAAAATATGTAATGGAATATAGAATAGAATAGAATAGAATAGAATAGAATAGAATAGAATAGAATAGAATAGGATAGGATAGGATAGGATAGGATAGGATAGGATAGGATAGGATAGAATAGAATATAGAATAGTGATAGAATAGTGATAGAACAGAACAGAACAGAACTAAGAATAGGAGTAGAGTAGAGCAGAATAGAATAGAATAGTAGAATAGAGTAGAATAATGATAGAATAGAAATAGAATAGAATAGAATAGAATAATGATAGAATAGAACAGACAGAACTAAGAATATGTTGTAATATGTTGTAATGCATGAGGCTTGGGACAAAGAGACTGTACCACATGACTTAACCATGCAGTTTTGGAGCAACAGGAAATGGAGGCGGAGCCAGAAAATGGAGTCCATTGGCCACATCAGAGGGACAAGCCATGTGCTAAAGGACAAAGGCCATATGGCCTAGGAACAGGAAATGAGGGGGGCTAAGAGGTGGATGGACGTTGTACCAAGATTTGAATCTACCAGCCACAGGTATAAGCTTTGCCATTGGCCAAAGGGTGGCCCTGCAGTGTAGCCTTGTCATTGGCTACAGAGTATAACATTGTCATTGGCTGTTTGTAACCATGTGATGCATTGTGTAACCGCCCACTGTAACAGTTAATAAAAGGGGAAGGCACCTTTGTCTGTGGCCCTCACGCCCCAGAGAGAAAGCTGACTGGAGTCATGTGTTCATCTCTAATATTCGGTTCACGTGTGTAGGACCCATCATGGGAATTGAAGGCTTGCCCACGCAGGGTAAGACTTTAAGAATAGGAGTAGAACAGAATAGAATAGAATAGAATAGAATAGAATAGAATAGAATAGAATAGAATAGAATAGAATAGTGATAGAATAGTGATAGAACAGAACAGAACAGAACAGAACTAAGAATAGGAGTAGAGCAGAGCAGAATAGAATAGAATAGTAGAATAGAGTAGAATAATGATAGAATAGAATAGAATAGAATAGAATAGAATAGAATAGAATAGAATAGAATAGAATAGAATAGAATAGAATAGAATAGAATAGAACAGAACATGGAATGGAATGGAATGGAATGGAATAGAACAGGACAGGACAGGACAGGACAGGACAGAATAGAATAGAATAGAATAGAATAGAATAGAATAGAATAGAATAGAAAATATGAATAGAATAGAATAGAATAGAATAGAATAGAATGGAATAGAATAGAATAGAATAGAATAGAATAGAATAGAATAGAATAGAATAGAATAGTGATAGAATAGTGATAGAACAGAACAGAACAGAACTAAGAATAGGAGTAAAGCAGAGCAGAATAGAATAGAATAGTAGAATAGAGTAGAATAATGATAGAATAGAATAGAATAGAATAGAATAGAATAGAATAGAACAGAACATGGAATGGAATGGAATGGAATGGAATAGAACAGGACAGGACAGGACAGGACAGGACAGGACAGGACAGGACAGGACAGGACAGGACAGAATAGAATAGGATAGGATAGGATAGGATAGGATAGGATAGGATAGGATAGGATAGGATAGGATAGAATAGAATAGAATAGAATAGAATAGAATAGAACAGAACAGAACTAAGAATAGGAGTAGAACAGAATAGAATAGAATAGAGCTGGAAGGGACCTTGGAGGTCTTCTAGTCCAGCCCCCTGCTCAAGCAGGAGAAACTATATCATTTCAGACAAGTGAAATGTCATCTCTTTCTTCGTTCTTAAACCCGCTAACTTTATTTTTAGCTTGCTGAAAAATCAGACGTAGCCTTAAGATGGGAAAAGAACCCTTGAAATAAGCACCAGTTCCTGGATCGTTAAGTTGCAGATCCCTGTACTAAGAAGTTGCGTTAACTCGTTTGCTACACTCAAGTATTCATTCATCTTGGTCTAAAACGATACAGATAGTCCTCGACTTAACAACGGTTCATTCAGTGACCATTCAGAGTTACAAAGTTACAACGGCACTGAAAAATGAGGACCGTGTTTCACCATTGCAACTTTTGCAGCATCCCCATAATAGATGATGAAAATTCAGCCGCTTGACAACCGACTCCCGTTTATGACGGTTACCGTGTCCCGTGGTCACGTGACCCCCCTTTTGCGACCTGCCGACCAGCAAAGTCAATGGGGGGAAGCCGGATTCACTTAACAACCGGGTTACTAATTGTACCAACGGCGGGGATTCATTTAAGAGCTGTGGTAAAAATGGGGCAAACCTCAGTTAACAAAGCTCTCACTTAGCAACGGAAATTTGGGAGCTCCGTTGTGGTCGTATAAGTCGAGGACCCCCTGAATTCCTGCCTTTGACTGGGTAAAACGTGCAACCCTTCACGGAAAGCCCCCCACAAAACAGCGAAGCAATTACAGTCTTTCCTCCTTTTCTTTCAAAAATAAGACTCGTGAGGCAATCGTCGTTGGCCGTGAATCAATGTTTGTGTTACCTTCTTTGGGCAAAATGAACAAAAGCTAATTTTTTTCCTTTTAAAAGCATCCTAATTCTCGTTAGCATGAAACGGCATTATTAGAAGCACACTTGCAAGCACTGTTGCTTTGTTGTACACTTGGCTGAATCTGAAGTTATTTGCCCTCTTAGTCATCGTTATTCTGGTTGTGTTTTTCTGGCAGGTGCAATCCGGAAAACCCAAGATCAACAAAAGCGCCATCTTGTGCAATCAGATGCAGCATCTGGGTCTCACTGGGCGTTTTTACGTGTCCGCATTTCTTGCAGGGGGCCATCGCTGCTTCGGCCGTCCACACGGACGCTTGCCCTCTGGGTTAAAGTGGAGGGCGGTGTGGGGTGCTGCTCGTAGAACAGGGGTCTCCAATGTTGGCAACTTTACGACTTTTGTGGACTTCAACTCCCAGAATTTGGCTGAGGAATTCTGGGAGTTAAAAGTCCACACGTCTTCAAGTGGCTGAGGAATTCTGCTTTATGCTGGTTGGGGAATTCTGGGAGTTGAACTCCACCGGTCATAAAGGGGCCATAATTCCCCCATGCTGGCTCAGATATATTGGGAGTTGAAGTCCACAAGTCATGAAGGAAGCCATGGTTCCCCCATGCTGTCTCAGGCATTCTGGGAGTTGAAGTCCACCGGTCATAAAGGGGCCATAATTCCCCCATGCTGGCTTAGGTATTCTGGGAGTTGAAGTCCACCAGTCATCAAGGAAGCCATGGTTCCCCCATGCTGTCTCAGGCATTCTGGGAGTTGAAGTCCCCCAGTCATAAAGGGGCCATGGTTCTCCCATGCTGGCTCAGGTATTCTGGGAGTTGAAGTCCACCAGTCATAAAGGGACCATGGTTCCCCCATGCTGTCTCAGGCATTCTGGGAGTTGAAGTCCACCAGTCATAAAGGGACCATGGTTCCCCCATGCTGTCTCAGGCATTCTGGGAGTTGAAGTCCCCCAGTCATCAAGGAAGCCATGGTTCCCCCATGCTGGCTCAGGCATTCTGGGAGTTGAAGTCCACCAGTCATCAAGGAAGCCATAATTCCCCCATGCTGTCTCAGGCATTCTGGGAGTTGAAGTCCACCAGTCATCAAGGAAGCCATGGTTCCCCCATGCTGGCTCAGGCATTCTGGGAGTTGAAGTCCCCCAGTCATAAAGGGGCCATAATTCCCCCATGCTGTCTCAGGCATTCTGGGAGTTGAAGTCCACCAGTCATCAAGGAAGCCATAATTCCCCCATGCTGTCTCAGGCATTCTGGGAGTTGAAGTCCACCAGTCATCAAGGAAGCCATGGTTCCCCCATGCTGTCTCAGGAATTCTGGGAGTTGAAGTCCACCAGTCATAAAGGGACCATGGTTCCCCCATGCTGGCTCAGTTATTCTGGGAGTTGAAGTCCACCAGTCATAAAGGGACCATAATTTCCCCATATTGGCTCAGGCATTCTGGGAGTTAAAGTCCAGAAGTCATCAAGGGACCATGGTTCTCCATCTCTCTTTTAGATTGATTGGCATGTGTCGAGCACAGAGCACTCACCCACTTGTTCATCATCTTCGTTTTGTCTATTTTCCAGGAGTTACCAGTTCTCACCTAAAAGCAGACCAGGCTTTGCTCCACGGTAAGAACGAATGTTCTGCTTCGGCTGCAGTGACACGTCGGAAACCAGCAGCTCTCAACGGCATTGCCGTGTCTTCAACGCCTATCTTATCACTCTTACCTTCTCCACCAGCAGCAGAAACAGGTAAACTGTCACAAGTACAAGTCAGTTGCCAACCATCCAAATTTGGCTCACGTGACCGCAGGGATCAAACAGCCGGAAGTCACTTTTTTTCAGTGCTGTTGTAACTTTATAAACGGTCATGAAATGAAGACCTTCCCTGGCGTTTCTCCATCATAGAATCGTACCTATAATAGGTTGATTAAAAATCTGTCTTAAATCCAAGATACCTATTCAATCTTTCTTAAAATCCCCCGTCGAACGTGGCTGTTTTCCATCAAACTTGTATTTCGTGAAATCCTCCCTATTAGAATCAAATTAAGGATAGCTTCCTGGTGTCTTCTTCCATGCTTTTTTATAAGAGGAAAAAATGTCAGATTTTCCTAGAAGCCAGACTACGTTGCAGACTTTGTTCTGAACAGATGCTGTTACAGTAGTGGTCAAAATTGTGAAAACCTTTTGGGAAAAGTGTATTTTGAGGTTGGATGGCTAATAACACCACTTTTTTTTGGGGGGGGTAGTACCATAAAATTATATATCAATGGAAAGATAATTTAATCAAGAATGCAATGCAACAAAGTTTGTTCAATTATCCGTCCTGTATTCTATGAAAAGTTAGAGCCAAATAACCAGAAAAAGGAAGCACACCTTGCTTAGGTTGACATCAGGTAGGCTGACTGTAGCCAATGAGCGTGCGTGTTTAGAGAGCCAATTGGGTGTCATCTTGTTTTACCAATGAGCCAATCACATCACAGTAGGATCCAGTTATTGTCACCTATTGAAGCTGAGAGGAGGACATTTGTCAGTGTGAAATGTGATGGCTGTCAAGCTGCTTGGGTTTTTTTTGTGTTCTTTCATTTAGTGAGCTTGTAAAACATAATAAAATTAAAGTCATGATGCAAAGAGTTGACTGTTCACCCAGAAAACGATGTAAAATAGTTTTTACATCGGAGTCGGCCTTCTCCAGGTCCCGTCAGCCAGACAGTGTCGCCTGGCGGGGCCTAGGGGAAGAGCCTTCTCTGTGGCGGCCCCGGCCCTCTGGAACCAACTTCCCCCGGAGATCCGTGTCGCCCCCACCCTCTCCGCCTTTCGTAAACTGCTTAAAATATACCTTTGCCGGCAGGCCTGGGGGCAGTTAACATCTTGCCCCTAGCCAGTGTATGTCTGTGTGTATGTTTGTGGAATGATTGGTTTTTCTTTTTTAACTTAGGGGTTTTTATATTCATGTATTTTATTGTGATTTCTATTATGTTGTGAGCCGCCCTGAGTTCTCCGGAATAGGGCGGCATAGAAGTCAAATAAATAAATAAATAAATAATTATTAGGTGAGCAAGGCTACAATTATAAAGAAATTAGAAGAAAAAAATGGATGGAAACTTAACCCAAGGTGGCATTTCTACTGAACACTTTTCCCAAAAGGTTTCCACAATTTTGACCACTACTGTGGGATTAAATTCTCCCGTCGCAACTGCTTGGTTCCGAGATCTGCCGTGGCTTTCTGGACGTTTTCATCCACATTTCTGTGACTCTTAAGTGCTCAGAAGACGTCAACAATCGCCGCATGGCTTTTAATTCCCTCCTGCCCTTCTTTATCCAGATGTTCTCCCGAGCATCCTTCATTTTGAATTCTCTGGCCTCTTTCAAGGAGTCCTTTCCCTCAGATGCTCTCTTCCAGTCAGGTAGTCCTCCACCTTTGACCATAACGGAGCCCGAAATTTTACGTTGCTAAGCGAGACAGGCGTTAGGGGCATTTCCCCCGGTTTTACGACCTTTGTTAAGTGAATCACTGCAGCTGTTAAGGCACTAACACCGTTTGTTAAGTGACGTGGCTGATCAGAAGGTGGCGAAAGAGGATCACGTGACCCGGGGGGGGGGGAACGCTGCGGCCGTCATAAGTACAGGTCAGTCACCAAGCGTCCGAATTTTGATCACGTGACCGTGGGGAGGCTGCCACAGTTTCAAGTGCGGAAAACGGCCGTCGGTCCCTTTGTAACTTGGAACAGTCACTCAATGGATGGTTGTAACTTGAGGACTTCCTGTACGGTTTACATTTATTAAGTCATAATTGACTTTTTTGTGTAGGTGGTCTGCAACTAGGGCCAGCCACTCCGTACTAGGGCCCCCCCAGCCACCCACAAGACACGTCGTGCTCCGCTTAATGACCTGTACAGTCATTTAACGACTGCATTGGGAGGTGGGATTATTGAGCTGCGTGGTGGCAGGCTCCATGACAGTCATAGGTTGAGGACTCTATAAGTACTAGGTTTCCCAGGGCGTCCCCCACCTACGAGACATCCTCCGCCCAATTAGTAACCTTCACTTAACAACTAGGCGGGGAGGAGGGTCATTAAGTAAGGCAATCGCATGGCCAGCTTGCTTAATGACTAGGGTGAGGCCTACTTGAGGCCTACTTCCTGGAGCCTCCCCCAACCTTGAGGTACGCTGTGCTCCACTTAACGACCCAATGTGGACACTTAACCACCGCACTGGGACTGTTTAGCGAGTCAGTCACAGGGTGCACAGTCACAACTTGTGGCTGTAATGGGCAGGCTCTGTGGATGGTCATAGTTTGAGGAGAACCTGCATTACAAAACCCTCCTCCAGCTTTTAATCCTCTGTAAGTCGAAAGGGCCTGAAGGGAGGAACGGACACCGGGCAAGGAGGCTGTCTGAGCTGCGGATGCAAATCCCATTGAAGTAAAATAGGGGGTACCTTGCTCAATACCGTAGTAATAGCTGTGAGAGGGACCTCAGAGTCCTAGTGGACGATCCCTTAAATAGGAGCCAGCCTTGTGCTGCAGTGGCCAAAAAGGCCAACACAGTGCTGGGCTGCATTAACAGAGGGATAGAATCAAGATCATGTGAAGGGTTAATACCACTTTACAAGGCCTTGCTAAGGCATCCAGTTTTGGTCACCACGATGTAAAAAAGATGCTGAGACTCTAGAAAGAGTGCAGAGAAGAGCAACAAAGATGATTAGGCGACTGGAGGCTAAAACATAGAAGGAACGATGGCTGGAATTGGGTATGTCTAGTTTAATGAAGAGAAGGACGAGGGGGGACAGGATAGCAGTCTTCCACTATCTCAGGGGCTGCCCCAAAGAAGAGGGAGTCAAGCTATTCTCCAAAGTGTCTGAAGGCAGGACAAGAAGCAACAGATGGAAACTAACCAAAGAGAGAAGCAACCTGGAACTAAGGAGAAACTTCCTGACAGTGAGAACAATTAACCAGTGGAATAACCTGTCTCCAGAAGTTGTGAATGCTCCAACACTGGAAGTTTTTAAGAAGAGACCAGACGGCCATTTGTCTGAAATGGTATAGGTTTTCCTGCCTGAGCAGGGGCTAGATGACCTCCAAGGCCCCTTCCAAGTTTATGACAATGATGATGATGATCTTCTGGATGTTATTCAGAAATTGATTGCAAACAGACCTTCTCCTAGTCTTCCACTGCACCCGCGTGAAGAAGGGCCTCCTCAGGTTTCCCTGCAGGGAGGGAGGTGTCCATCCAGGATGAGGAAGAGAGCTGGGCGTGGAGTGTCTTGCGTTGTGGCATGTCTTCTCCTGAAGGCCAGATTGGGGTCAGCCTGGCTTCAGTTCGACTCATTATTTTTTATCCCACCTTTATTGTTTTTACATCCAACACATTCTTCTCCTTCCGCTGTTTTCCCCACAAAAACCCTGTGTGGTGGATTGGGCTGAGAGAGGGAGTCTGGCCCAAAGTCGCCCAGCTGACTTTCACGGTTAAGGTGGGCCTAGAACTCTCAGTCTCCTGGTGATTGGCCCAAAGTCACCCAGCTGTCTTTCATGGCTAAGGTGGGACTAGAACTCACAGTCTCCTGGTGATTGGCCCAAAGTCGCCCAGCTGGTTTTCACGGCTAAGGTGGGACTAGAACTCACTTCTCCTGGTGATTGGCCCAAAGTCACCCAGGTGGCTTTCACGGCTAAGGTGGGACTAGAACTCACTTCTCCTGGTGACTGGCCCAAAGTCACCCAGCTGTCTTTCATGGCTAAGGTGGGACTAGAACTCACTTCTCCTGGTGACTGGCCCAAAGTCACCCAGCTGTCTTTCATGGCTAAAGTGGGACTAGAACTCACTTCTCCTGGTGACTGGCCCAAAGTCACCCAGCTGTCTTTCATGGCTAAAGTGGGACTAGAACTCACTTCTCCTGGTGATTGGCCCAAAGTCACCCAGCTGGCTTTCATGGCTAAGGTGGGACAAGAACTCACTTCTCCTGGTGATTGGCCCAAAGTCACCCAGGTGGCTTTCACGGCTAAGGTGGGACTAGAACTCACTTCTCCTGGTGACTGGCCCAAAGTCACCCAGCTGTCTTTCATGGCTAAGGTGGGACTAGAACTCACTTCTCCTGGTGACTGGCCCAAAGTCACCCAGCTGTCTTTCATGGCTAAGGTGGGACTAGAACTCTCATTCTCCTGGTGATTGGCCTAAAGTCACCCAGCTGTCTTTCATGGCTAAAGTGGGACTAGAACTCCCTTCTCCTGGTGATTGGCCCAAAGTCACCCAGCTGTCTTTCATGGCTAAGGTGGGACTAGAACTCACTTCTCCTGGTGACTGGCCCAAAGTCACCCAGCTGTCTTTCATGGCTAAGGTGGGACTAGAACTCACTTCTCCTGGTGATTGGCCCAAAGTCACCCAGCTGTCTTTCATGGCTAAGGTGGGACTAGAACTCACTTCTCCTGGTGATTGGCCCAAAGTCTCCCAGTTGGCTTTCATGGCTAAGGTGGGACTCGAACTCATGCCCTCTTTCTGTCAGGCCTGGTGCCTTAACCACTACACCGAACTGGTTCCCCTTAGTACTTTGTCTTTAAATTATTATTAGTCTCTTTTTCTGGCCAAAGTGGGATTGATGTTACCTCCTGACTTCGCATGTTTCATGGATTCTGTACTGACTTGAAATCTTGTTGAGTGTGGCAGGCTGTAAATAATTTAAGTGGCTCTGATATAAATAAATTAGTTTTAAGACTCGCTGATGTGAATCAATTTTTTTAGGAAGGGCAAAAAGCATCTGGATTGCCAAAACCAATTCCTTCTAAAGAACCTCAACTCCAGAACGTTAGACAATAAAAACAGAATTTCTCTGCAAGATTCTCCCTCCGAATCCGTTCATTGTCTCAGCATCCTAAGGTAGAATTAACGACAAATGGACCAGTATCAATGACGATAATTTTTAGATGTATCTTCCCAATAATTCCAAAATGTTCCATTTTCCTAGGCCATTTCCCAATTTTTTTCAACCTTTATTCATACTGTATACTGTATGGAACAAAACTGGGACTGAATCTGGATGCCCCCCCCCCGAAAGTAACAAGGAAAACAGGTGGTGAAGAGGATGTGTAGTATTCCGGACAATCTTACGGACCTTTTTGTATCATGGTGACCAAAACTGGATACAGTATTCCAAGTATGGAATATCAAAAGATAGACAGACAGACAGACAGACAGACAGACAGACAGACAGACAGACAGATAGATAGATAGAGATGGATGGATGGATGGATAGATAGATAGATGATAAGCTAAAACATATAAGGAACGGTTGCTGGAATTCGGTATGTCTAGTTTAATGAAGAGAAGGACTAAGGCAGCGGTTCTCAACCTGTGGGTCGCGACCCCATTTGGGGTCGAACGACCATTTCACGGGGGTCGCCAAACACCGCAGTCCGCCATTTTTTTGGGGGAGTCGGCCATTTTTTCCCTTTTGCGATGCGGGCCGTTGCACCGCGCATGCACGATGCGGGCCGGGGTCGAGCCCCGGAAAAGGTTGAGAACCGCTGGACTATGGGGTGACATGATAGCAGTCTTCCAGTATCTCAGGTGCTGCCCCAACGAAGAGGGAGTCAAGCTGTTCTCCAAAGTACCTGAAGGCAGGACAAGAAGCAACGGATGGAAACTAACCAAGGAGAGAAGCAACCTGGAACTAAGGAGAAACTTCCTGACTGTGAGAACAATTAACCAGTGGAACAACCTGCCTCCAGAAGCAGTGAGTGCTCCAACACTGTTTCAAAGAAGAGACTGGACAGCCTTTTGTCCGAAATGGTATAGGGTTTCCTGCCTGAACAGGGGGTTGGACTAGATGACCACCAAGGTCCCTTCCAACTTTATATTATTATTATTATTATTGTTATTATTGTTATTATTATTATTGTTATTATTGTTATTATTGTTATTATTGTTATTATTGTTATTATTGTTGTTATTGTTGTTATTATTGTTATTATTATTATTATTATTATTATTATTATTATTATTATTATTATTATTATTATTATTATTATTGATCTTTGCACAGTCAGCCAGATATTCAGACTGGATTTGGCATTTTGTCTACCTATCAAGTCCTTCCCCAGGACCTGGGATAGGCAGATGTGGATGTTTGATGTTATTACAAATATCGTCGCAGGATGGAAGCAATTCCTAGTAAAGCCGCCTTTTGCAATTGACTAATGGCAAATTTGTCAATGCCAATGGTGTTCAAGTGGTGCTCCAGTTGTTTTGGGTTATTATTATTATTATTATTATTATAATAAAATAATAATAATAAGAATGTTCCTTGAGGGGAGAATGTGGTGGGAACGAACGCTCTCCGTTAAAATAGGGCCGTTAGAGCATGTGTTGACGAGAAAGCAGACATTGGAAGCCATACGTTGGAGGAAGTTGGCGATGGAAGATGGTGGTGGCTGGTTCTTGCTGGAAGCCCAGTGGGCCCCCTTCTCTTTTCCTTCCATTAGTTCGGCCACATGGTTGAAACTTTCTTGTGGGAAAAATCTCAAGGGTTGACCTGTTCGGTTTCTCTCTCTTCCTGTCTGATACATCATGTGGTTACTTCCTAACAGCTTGTTTTATGGCTGAGCTGCAGGACACATTTTTCGAGCAGATTAAGAACCTGAAGCGAAGGGAAAAGACCGGGGTTGGGGTGGGGAGGGGAAGGAATCAAGATTTTTCAAATGTTTTGCCCTCATTTGGCTTTCCAGCAGGTTTCCCCTTTTTTAAAGAAAGGCTGATTTTTTTTTTAAAAAAAGGAAGAAATAAAATAATGGCACAGCAGAATAAATGCCTTCCTGTTTTCAGCCAGTGGTCTGTTAGATGCGACAATGGGAAGTATTGTGGGTTTTTGTTGGGGGGAAGACTTGGAGAGATGTTTGGCCTTTCAACTTCACTTGGGCCATGTTATTTTATTTTAGACAAGAATGTACATCAGCCAACTCATGGAGATGAGGACTATTAATCTAGATCAGCATTTCTCGTTCTTTGCAACTTTGTCTACTACTCTTATTGGCATCGTCATTATGATTGTAGTACTTTGTTGTTTGTATGTACACTGAGAGCTTGTGTGTCTAATCACACTTGACCAATAAAATATTCTATTCTATTCTATTCTATTCTATTCTATTCTATTCTATTCTATTCTATTCTATTCTATTCTATTCTATTCTATTCTATTCTATTCTTATTCCTATTCCTATTTTCTTATTTCTATTCAATTCCGTTCCGTTCCGTGCCGTTCTGTTCCATTCTATTCTATTCTATTCTATTCTATTCTATTCTATTCTATTCTATTCTATTCTATTCTATTCTATTCTATTCTATTCTATTCTATTCCATTCCATTCCATTCCATTCCATTCCATTCTATTCTATTCCTATTCTATTCTTTCTTATTTCTATTCAATTCCGTTCCGTTCCGTTCCGTTCTGTTCCATGCCGTTCCGTTCTATTCTATTCTATTCTATTCTATTCTATTCTATTCTATTCTATTCTATTCTATTCTATTCTATTCTATTCTATTCTATTCTATTCCTATTCTTTCTTATTTCTATTCCATTCCGTTCCATTCCATTCCATTCCGTTCCGTTCCGTTCTGTTCCATGCCGTTCCGTTCCGTTCCGTTCCATTCCATTCCATTCCATTCCATTCCATTCCATTCCATTCCATTCCATTCTATTCTATTCTCCAGTCCATATTCTATTCTGTTCTGTTCTTATAATAATAATAGAGTTGGAAGGGACCTTGGAGGTCTTCTAGACCAACCCCCTGTTCTAGCAGGAGACCCTATACCAATCTGGACGAGTGGTTGTCCAATCTCTTCTTCAAAACCTCTAGTGTTGCAGTACCCACAGCTTCTGGAGAGAAGCCGTACTACTGATTCATTGTTCTGACAAGTGTGTAGGAGTCCTGCTGGTGCAGTGGTTAGAATGCAGTATTGCAGGCAAACTCTGCCCACAGCCTGGAGTTCGATCCTGACGGGGCTCAAGGTTGACTCAGCCTTCCGTCCTTCTGAGGTCCGTAAAATGAGGGCCCAGATTGTTGGGGAACAAGACGCTGACTCTGTAAACTGCTTAGAGAGGTCTGTAAAGCACCGTGAAGCAGTATATAAGTCTAAGTGCTATTGCTATTGCTATTCCTTCCTTCCTTCCTTCCTTCCTTCCTTCCTTCCTTCCTTCCTTCCTTCCTTCCTTCCTTCCTTCCTTCCTTCCTTCTTCCCTCCTCCCTCCCTCCCTCGCATGCATGCACATGTACAAATGCAAATGGAGCTGTGAGCATGCCCGCAAGGCTCTCAGCGATGACGGCACCTGTGAGAGGCTTGTGGTGCCGCTGCCTCCAGGCTCACAACACTGCCACTACTAGCACGATGATCGTGCTGAAGCCCACAATGATGCTGTCCCCCAGTGTGAAGTTCACACTGCCGTGCCCATGCGAGGCTCCCGCCGCTGCCCCCGCACGAGACTCGCACCGCAGCCTGCAGCTATGCCGCCCCTGTTGCGAGGCTCGTGCCACCACTCCCACGTGAGCCTGGCACCGTGGCCTGCAACAATGCTGCCCCGGTGCAATACTAGCAGCACTGGGCAATAGTGGCATAGGGGGGGGTGAGCACACACACATGCGCGTGCACTGCCCAGCTACTCACACGGGCTGGCGGTCAAGAGGCTGCGGCCCGTTATTGTGCCACGGCCCATAGTTTGGGGGCCTCTGGACTACAAGATCTCCAGGGTCCTTTCCAAGCTGGTTACTCTGTTAGAACACAGCACAGCTTTTCCAACACAGAGTACAACAATTTCTTTCTTTTTTTCAAGTTTTTATTAATTTTTTTCCCATACATAGGATAATAATTTTTCAGCCCACGTGCTGTCTGAGTTTACATTCACTAATACGGATTTAATTCCTAATCCTTTATTCTTTCTTCTAGCCATCGATAAAATAAGTCCCAAGTTTGGTAAATATTCTGTTTCTTAATACTACTAATACTAATACTAATACTAATACTAATACTAATACTAATACTAATACTAATACTAATACTAATACTAATACTAATACTAATACTAATACTAATACTAATACTAATACTAATACTAATACTAATACTAATACTAATACTAATACTAAAGTTGGAAGGGACCTTGGAGGTCATCTAGTCCAACCCCCTGCTCAGGCAGGAAACCCTAGACCAGCGGTTCTCAACCTTTTTCAGGCCACGACCCCGACCTGCACCGCGCATGCGCGGCGTGACGGCCCGCATTGCGCATGCACGGCGTGCCCACATCGTGCATGCGTGGTGCATGCGCGACGGCCCGCATCATGCATGCGTGGCACGATGGCCCGCATCGCGCATCGTGCATGTGCGGCGCGACGGCCCACATTGCGCATGCGCGATGCGTGCGACGGCCCGCATTGCGTATGCGTGGCGTGCGCAATGGCCCGCATCGCACATGTGCGGCGCGGCTGCCCACATCGCACATGCGCGGTGCTACCCCGCGCATGCGCAGTGCTGCCCCCTGCGCCGGCCGAGGGGAAAAGGGGAAAAAATGGCAGACTGCGTTGTTTGGTGACCCCCGTGAAATGGTCGTTCGACCCCAAATGGGGTCGCGACCCACAGGTTGAGAACCGCTGCCCTAGACCATTTCAGACAAATGGCTGTCTAGTCTCTTCTTAAAAACTTCCAGTGTTGGAGCATTCACCACTTCTGGAGGCAGGTGGTTCCACTGGTTAATTGTTCTCACTGTCAGGAAATTTCTCCTTAGTTCCAGGTTGCTTCTCTCCTTGATCAGTTTCCATCCGTTGCTTCTTGTCCTGCCTTCAGGGGCTTTGGAGAACAGCTTGACTCCCTCTTCTTTGGGGCAGCCCCTGAGATATTGGAAGACTGCTATCCTGTCCCCCCTCGTCCTTCTCTTCATTAAACTACTAGACATACCCAATTCCAGCAACCGTTCTTCGTATGTTTTAGCCTCCAGTCCCCTGATCATCTTTGCTGCTCTTCTCTGTACTCTTTCTAGAGTCTCAGCATGTTTTTCACACCGTGGTGACCAAAACTGGATGCAGGATTCCAAGTGTGGCCTTACCAAGGCCTTGTAAAGCGGTATTAATACTTTTCTTTCAGTCTCATAGGCAATCTGTCCATCTCTTTTGACAACTGTCTCCCCTCGCTTTAGAAAAAAGGGGGAAAAATTCCATCCTGTCATCATTCTTGCCAATTTTGACCTGCCGTTCTAGGAAAATAAACACGGAGGTTTGTCCCCCCCCCTTCCTTCCCTCTTCTCTGCCTTCTCCTCTTTCTAAAAGTTTAGAGACGCATAAACATTTTGAGTCTTGTGGAAGACCGTTCTGTTTACCCGATTAGGTCACCCGCCAGCCATCTTAACCAGATGTGGGATTGTGTTTCCTTTACAATGTGCCAGCAATTTCAAGGGGAAGGCAGCTGTTTGCAATGAAGCCTCCCCCCCCCCACACACACTCCCCTCCTAACCCGATTGTGTGTGTAGGTACGTATGTGTGATAGGAAGTTGCAAGAAAGGAAGGACAGCCTGGAAAGCGTGTTTGCTGCAGCTCTGAAATTGAGGGGCCTCTGTGATTTTCTGTCTGTGTGTCCTGCTCGCAAAAGATTAAAAGCAATAATAATAACAATAATAATTTGGAGCTGAGATTAAACCCTGCTTCTGACACTTTAGATTCCTGTACGAGATCATATCAGAAAGAGTAATATATATATATTTTTAACTTAGCCCAGCTGCGCAAAGATCTAGGAGAAAAAATTGTGGTTTTTCATGCACACACACAGAGAAACACACCCCTCCCTGGGACTGTCAATACTTGGCAATATCTGCTTTATACAACTGTTGATCGCAGCTGACCTGATTCTGGAGCATTTCAGCAGCAAAGACTGGAAAATCTCCACCAATTAGTTTAGTCTACCGGTTAAGACACCAGTCTAGAAACCAGGATACAGTGAATTGTAGTCCTGCCTGGGGCTTGAAACTCAGTGACTTTGGGTCAATCACCAGGAGACTGTGAGTTTCTAATCACACCATAGGCACAAAAGCTGGCTGTGTGACTTTGGACCAATCACCAGGAGACTGTGAGTTCTAGTTCTGCCTTAGGAATCAAAGCTCACTAGGTGACTTTGGGCCAAGCACCAGGAGACTGTGAGTTCTAGTTCTGCCTTAGGAATCAAAGCCTGCTGGGTGATTTTGGGCCAGGCACCAGGAGACTGTGAGTTCTAGTTCTGCCTTGGGAATCAAAAGTCACTGGGTGACTTTGGGCCAAGCACCAGGAGACTGTGAGTTCTAGTTCTGCCTTGGGAATCAAAGGTCACTGGGTGACTTTGGGCCAAGCACCAGGAGACTGTGAGTTCTAGTTCTGCCTTGGGAATCAAAGGTCACTGGGTGACTTTGGGCCAAGCACCAGGAGACTGTGAGTTCTAGTTCTGCCTTGGGAATCAAAGCCTGCTAAGTGACTTTGAGCCAATCACTAGGAGACTGTGAGTTCTAGTCCTTCTTTAGTCATGAAAGCCAGCTGGATAACTTCGGGCCAATCACCGGGAGACTGAGAATTCTAGTTCTACCTTAGGCACGAAAGCTGACTGGGTGACTTTGGACCAGTCCCTCTCTGTCAGCCCAACCCACCTCACAGGGTTGTTGTTCTAGAGAAAATAGGAGGAAGAAGGAGTAATAGATACATTCACTACTTTGAGTTATCGCTTAAAGATAACAAAGGCGGGATAAAAAAAACCCTACAATTAAAAATGCGTCTATATAGTTGGACATAATTGTGGGCACGCTTGACCAACTGTACTAGGCTGATGCCATATTGCGGAAGAGGACTGCAAAGATGACAATTAGGCTAGAATAGAATAGAATAGAATAGAATAGAATAGAATAGAATAGAATAGAATAGAATAGAATAGAATAGAATAGAATAGAAAAGAATAGAATATATGGAATGGAATGGAATGGAATGGAATGGAATGGAATAGAATAGAATAGAATGGAATGGAATGCAATGGAATGGAATGGGAATGGGAGTAGCACACAAATACACACAAACTTTGGTCCGTGGAAAAACCTTTCTCTACGGTGCCCAAAAGGTTGGGGACCTCTGGTCTAGTCATAATGTATGACAGTAAAAGGAATCTGGGTGGATTTAACTCTGCTAGTCATTGCCCACTCTAGGGAGACCTCTGTTTTAAAACATGTATTTCTAGGATGTGCTAAAAGCGCCTGAAGGCAGGACAAGAAGCAACGGATGGAAACTCATCAAGGAGAGAAGCAACCTAGAACTAAGGAGAAACTTCCTGACAGTGAGAACAATTAACCAGTGGAACCACCTGCCTCCAGAAGCTGCGAATGCTCCAACACTGGAAGTTTTTGAGAAGAGACCGGACAGCCATTTATCTGAAATGGCATTGGGTCTCCTGCCTGAGCAGGGGGTTGGACTAGATGATCTCCAAGGTCCCTTCCAACATCATCATTATTATTATCATCATCGTCATCATCATCATCGTCATCATCATCGTCATCATTATCATTATCATTATTATTATTATTATTATTATTATTATTATTATTATTATCATCATCATTATTGATCATCGCACAGCCATATGTTCAGACTGGATTTGGCCTTTTTGTCTACCTATCGAGTCCTTCCCAAGGACCTGGGATAGGCAGATGTGGATGTTTGATGGTATGACAGATCTCGTCGCAGGATGGAAGCGGTTCCTAGTAAGGCCGCCTTTTGCAATTGACTGATGGCGAATGTGTCAATGCCAATGATGGTGTTCAAGTGGTGCTCCAGCTGTTTTGGGATTGCACCCAAGGCGCCTATGACTATTGGTACTACCCTTGCTTGCCTTTGCCACAGCCTTTCTATTTCTATTTGTAGGTCTTTGCATTTTATTATCTTCTCCAGTTCTTTCTCGTCTCTTCTGCTGTCTCCAGGCACTGCCACGTCCACTATCCAGACTTTTTTGTCTTTCTTATCGACAATTGTTAAGTCTGGGGTGTTATGTTGCAGGTGCTTGTCTGTTTGAATTCTGAAGTCCCAAAGCAGTTTAACTTTATCATTTTCTGTGACTTTCTCTATTTTATGATCCCACCAGTTCTTCCTTACAGGCAAATGATATTTCTTGCAGATCTTCCAATGCACCATTGTTACTACTTTGTCATGCCGCTGCTTGTAGTCAGTCTGTGCGATCTTCTTGCAGCAGCTTACCAGGTGGTCCATTGTTTCTTCAGTTTTATTATTATTATTTTTGTTGTTGTTAAAATTTTCCCATTGTGGAAAGAAGTAATCACATACATTAGATTTGAAGACAGACTTTGGAACACACACACACATACACACACACACACACACACACATTTGGAACTCCTTACCTATTACTGGAAAATTGACAGCTAGAAAAGAGTGTAATCCTTGTTGAAGTCTGACTGGATTTTGGCCAATTCTTTGTTTAAAAAAATAAATAAAAATCCCTGTTGCTTTTCCAGTTTGCAAATCTGGCCATTTAACCCCATCTGAAGATGAATGAATCACATATTCCAAGCAACGCAGTCATAAAATTAGGCATGCTGAAATGTGCAATTTCTCGTATTCTCTCAGTGTCTCCCTTTGTATCGTTCTACTTCTCCTGGATCTGTTTTTTTTTCTCTCTCCTCCCAGTGTGCTTAAATGCCTGTTTCAAATATTTTTGAGGGAAAAAATGGAAAATTAAACGTCTGAGAGAACTGGAGATGCTTTTAAAAGTCGACTGTATAGCAGAGTTTCGTGTTACATGGCTGCTGCCCTGAAAATGTCAAATTGTGTGTGCGTGTTTTTAAATTCCTTTCCTTTCCTTTCCTTTCCTTTCCTTTCCTTTCCTTTCCTTTCCTTTCCTTTCCTTTCCTTTCCTTTCCTTTCCTTTCCTTTCCTTTCCTTTCCTTTCCTTTCCTTTCCTTTCCTTTCCTTTCCTTTCCTTTCTTCCCTTCCCTTCCCTTCCCTTCCTTTCCTTTCCTTTCCTTTCCTTTCCTTTCCTTTCCTTTCCATTCCTTTCCCTTTATAATAATTAACTGAAAATAATTCCTCTTTTGTATGCAAATAATCTTGGTAGTTGCATAAACACTATGCTCTTCTATTGAGCTTACCAATAGCTTCCTTTGTAATTACATGGAGAAAAGTAGTCAAAGAGACTTCATTTGCTGAGATTGTTGCTGCTACAACCCTGATGCCATTTTTTTCCTTCAATGCGCAAGAGTTGTTTGAAGCATCTCAAACTCGACTGCTGCAGTACATCTGCCACTTGTTCTCCAGATGAGAGGAACTTATTAGAGGCCAGTACATGATCTAACACAACTGTTTTAGTGGAGCATCAGGTTGTTAATGGATATGGTCCAGCTCGGATAAGCTTTGAGCCCCATTTATTTCTTCATTGATCAGAATAGCAAGTCAGGAGTAAAATAGAATAAAAGGAATGGAATGGAATGGAGTAGGGTAGAGTAGAGTAGAGTAAAGTAGAGTAGAGTAGAGTAGAGTAGAGTAGAGTAGAGTAGAGTAGAGTAGAGTAGAGTAGAGTAGAGTAGAGTAGAGTAGAGTAGAGTAGAATATATGATATGGAATGGAGGGGACTGGAGTGGCGTGGCATACAATATAGTAGAGTAGAGTAGAGTAGAGTAGAGAAGAGTAGCGTAGAGTAGAGTAGAGTAGAATAGAGTAGAGTAGAGTAGAGTAGAGTAGAGTAGAGTAGAGTACAGTAAAGTACAGTACAGTACAGTACAGTATATGATATGGAATGGAATGGAATAGAATGGAACGGAACGGAACGGAACAGAACAGAACAGAACAGAATAGATAGGTGGAAGGGTGGATAGATAGATATAGAATAAGATGGATAGAAGATAAGTAGTTATAATAATAATAGTTATATATAATAATATATAAGATGGATAGATGGATATATGACTAGATAGATTTATATAATGAGATGAATGGATGGATGGATATAATGGATGGATAGATATAGCTAGATATAATAAGATGGATGGATGAGTGGATGGAGAGAGAGAGAATGAGAGATTGCGATACAAATAAATTGGAAGGTGAATGGATTGATAGATGGATAGACAGAGAGAAAAAGGAAGACTTTATGGTAAACCAGTTTTGTCTTTTGAAAATTCCTCTCTAATTCTTCATAACAGGGGTCCTCAACTGTGGCAACTTTAAGACTTGTGGACTTCAACTCCCAGAATTCTTCAGCCAGCTTTGCTTTGCTGGCTGAGGAATTCTGGGAGTTGAAGTCCACAAGTCTTAAAGTTGCCACGGTTGAAGACCCCTACTTTATAAGGTTTCAGCTATTAAAGAAATACATGTATAGCCAGAATTAATACATGTTTTTTTGCTCTTCTACTATATTTCCCATTATTTTGTAGTGGGCTCAACACAGAGACATAACAGAACAATAATCCAGGAAGTGCTACAAAGAAGAAATAGCCAGAATGCGATTAGACTTCTTGGGATATTTTGCAGACGACCCTAAAAATCTTGTTTGAAAATTAAGGAGACCTTTGGACCAGCTTTCTGTTTACATATCTACAGCTGGATTTTCTTGATAAACTTCTTTTTAAAAATTATGGTTCAGTTTGTCTCATAGTCAGCCAGATGTTCAGACTGGATTCAGCATTTTTGTCCACCTATCGAGTCCTTCCCAAGGACCTGGAATAGGCAGATCTGGATGTTTGGTGAACTTATCACAGGATGTAAGCTTTCCAAGTAAAGCTGCCTTTTGCAATTGACCAGTGCACAAGGCTTTGGTCAATTTCGCTGGTGTTCAGATGGTACTCCAGTTGTTCGGGGATTGCATCCAACCAACCTCTTATTATTGGTACTACATTGGCTTTCTTTTGCCCCAGTGTTTCTATTTATCTTCTATTTTGATCAAGTTTATTTTCTACCCATCTGACGATATGAGACAACTTGAGCGGCTGAACCTAATCAAGGCTGGAGGCTAAAACATATGACAAAAGGTTGCAGGAATCGGGTTTGTCTAATCTAGTGAAAAGAAGGACTAGGGGTGACATGATAGCAGCCTTCCAATATCGCAGATGACACCAAGCTGGCAGGAATAGCCAACACTCCAACACTCCAGAAGAAAGGCTTAAGATACAGAAGGATCTGGACAGACTTGAACACTGGGTGAAATTCAATGCTGAAAAAAGCAAGGTTCTACATTTAGGCAAGAAAAACCAAATGCACAGGTATAGTATAGGGGGTACCTTGCTCAATAGTAGTAACTGTGAGAGGGACCTCAGAGTCCTAGTGGACAATCACCTAAATATGAGCCAGCTGTGTGCTGCAGCTGCCAAAAAGGCCAACACAGTGCTGGGCTGCATTAACAGAGGGATAGAATCAAGATCTCGTGAAGGGTGAAAAGCACTTTAAAATTCCTTGGTAAGGCCACACCTGGCATACTGCATCCAGTTTTGGTCACCACGATGTAAAAAAGATGTTGAGACTCTAGAAAGAGTACAGAGAAGAGCAACAAAGATGATTAGGGGACTGGAGGCTAAAACATATAAGGAACGGTTGCTGGAATTGGGGATGTCTAGTTTAACGAAGAGAAGGACGAGGGGTGACATGATAGCAGTGTTCCAATATCTCAGGGGCTGCCCCAAAGAAGAGGGAGTCAAGCTATTCTCCAAAGCCCCTGAAGGCAGGACGAGAAGCAACAGATGGGAACTAATCAAGGAGAGAAGCAACCTAGAACTAAGGAGAAACTTCCTGACAGTCAGAACAGTTAACCAGGGGAACAACTTGCCTCCAGAAGGAGTGAATGCTCCAACACTGGAGGTTTTTAAGAAAGGACTGGGCAGCCATTTGTCTGAAATGGTATAGGGTTTCCTGCCTGAGCAGGGAGTTAGACTAGATGACCTCCAAGGTGCCTTTCAACTCTCGTATTCTGTTAAATTTAACGTGGCTATTGAATTAACCCATTTAAACCACTTCTGGCTTTGCATAATAGACCAAGCCATACGTTGCTTAAAAGGGCTGGGTATACACAATGTGCTAAGCTATGAAAACTAGACAAAGATGATGTTAATCAAACTTAGCATCCTATAGAAATGCAGCTGGTAGGAGTTTCATTAATCTGTGTTAGGCAAACAGGCAGTAATAGATCGCCCTAAAATCTTCAGATTGCTCTCCCTCAGAAGACATCCAGATAATTATTCATTGTTCATGCGACAAGGGTGGAGATAAGGATAATTAAATATATTGGGAGTCATAATTGTAAGCTTAATTACATTTCCAGCAAATCAATTTTGTTTCCTTTTTTTTTAATGGGCCCAATCATTTCTTTACCTTTTTGCATTTATGGAATTCAGTTACCTTAACACCTTTCAGAATCTAAAGTTGATCGTGATCTGCTCCAAATAAATATTTATTGGTTTCAATCCCGCCTTCGTTATTTTTATACATAATAAATAATTCAAAGTGGAGAACACACACAATAGTCCTTCGTCTTCCTGTTTTCCCCATAACAACAATTCTGTGAGGTGAGTTGAGCTGAGAGAGAGAGAGAGAGAGTGAATGGCCCAAAGTCACCCAGTTGGCTTTCATGCCTGAGGCAGGACTAGAACTCACAGTCTCCTGGTGATTGGCCCAAAGTCACCCAGTTGGCTTTCATGCCTGAGGCAGGACTAGAACTCACCATCTCCTGGTGATTGGCCCAAAGTCACCCAGTTGGCTTTCATGCCTGAGGCAGGACTAGAACTCACCATCTCCTGGTGATTGGCCCAATGTCACCCAGTTGGCTTTCATGCCTGAGGCAGGACTAGAACTCACCGTCTCCTTGTGATTGGCCCAAAGTCACCCAGATGGTTTTCATGCCTGAGGCAGGACTAGAACTCACCGTCCCCTGGTGATTGGCCCAAAGTCACCCAGATGGCTTTCATGCCTGAGGCAGGACTAGAACTCACCGTCTCCTGGTGATTGGCCCAAAGTCACCCAGCTGGCTTTCATGCCTAAGGATGAAATGTGTAACAGTGATACCCATTGTCATTGGGGCACTGGGAACTATGTCCAAAAACTTTGCAAAATACATCAAGAAACTGCAGCTTCCCGCAATAACTCCAGCAATGTTACAAAAAACTGCGCAATTTGGAACATCTTACATTTTAAGGAGGTACCTGGTGGATACCTAGGATGCTGGCAGCAACCCGTGTCAACCATCAGCGCCAGCCAATTTGAATGTTCAGTTGACTGAGGTTCATATTTAATGAATAAAAGATAATAATAATAACAACAACAACAACAACAACGATGATGACACCTAGGAGGCTGGTAGGAACCCGTGTCAACCATCAGCGCCAGCCAATTTGAATGTTCAGTTGACTGAGGTTATGTTTAATGAATAAAAGATAATATAATAATAATAATAATAATAATAATAATAATAATAATGTTGGAAGGGACCTTGGAGGTCATCTAGTCCAACCCCCTGTTCAGGCGGGAAACCCAATACCAAAAGGGCACACTCAGACTCAGGTCAAATTACATGACACAGGAAATGCAAAGCCTCAAACAGGAACAGGAAACCACCTCACGAGCCCCAGAAGGTATAAAAACCCACTCCCTACATGTGCTCTCTCTCTCTTTCTTCCAGAGCCATCTTTCTGTCTGGCTCTCCTCCTCAATAAACTGCATCCTTCTTTCTAAAGCAGTCTCCATGTTGTTTATTCCCGGCTTGGACTGGACCCCGATGAACATTTTTATTTCAACAACAACCTCTGGAATACTGCATTCAGTTTTGGTCACCACATTATAAAAAAGAGGATGAGATTTTGGAAAGAGTGCAGAGAAGAGCAACCAAGATGATTAAGGGCCCGGAGACTAAAACATAGGAAGAATGGTTGCAGGAATTGAAAAGAAGGCCTGGGGATGACGTGATAGCAGTGTTCCAATATCTGAGGGGGTCAAGCTATTCTCCAAAGCACCTGAAGGCAGGGCAAGGAAACAATGGATGGAAATAATCAAGGACAGAAGCAACCTAGAACTAAGGAGAAATTTCCTGATGGTGGGAACAATTAATCAGTGGAACATCTTGTGTTCAGAAGTTGTGGGGGCTCCATCACTGGAAATTTTTAAGAAGAGACTGGACAGCCATTTGTCTGGAATGGTATAGGGGGTCTCCTGCCTGAGCAGGGGGTTGGACTAGATGACCTCCGAGGTCCCTTCCAACTCTGTCATTCTGTATTTTGTGTCTCCTCACCCAGCTTTCACAGTTCTCCAGTACTTATCGTTCAAGGGGGAATCGGGTGGGCGGTGAGGGAAATTTGCAATTAAAAAGAAGCCACGATTCTGATCTTCTGATCTTCCTTCTAAGCCAGCCGATAAGCAAGCGTGTGAAACTCGATTGAAGAAACATCCTATTCTATTAAAAAAGATCTATCACTATATCCCTGTCTGTAATAAACGAGCTTCAGGGGCCAGGCCGACTCTTCACTCTCAGCAGTGGCTGTATGAACTCTGTTTCACCTTTTATATTTATTTACATGTCTCCCGTCTCTCGTGCCAAACTCCTTCTGGAGAAATTAATCAACATTGATCAGTCTCGGTTTTTGTGTCATCTTCGATGACTGTGAAACAGGAAAGCAAAGGGTGAGTGGGAAAGGGGAGGGGACCAGGGTTGCTAAACGAGAAATAAAATGTATGTCAATCTGTGATCTAAATGGACATTATCCCAGTTGGTGCTTTCTCCGTCCCCTGGTTGCCTGTGATATTTAAATATCTCCACGGCATATATATATATATATATTTTTAAATAGCAAATGCCTTTTTTTTGCTATTGGCAAAATTAACTGGGAACTGAAAGTGACATATGTTTGTTTCCCTCTTATTAATCAAGTTCACATTTGTGACTAATACAGATGCACTGACTAATATATTTTAGTGCCACAATTTTGTTTACTGATGTCCAAAAGGCAAAGTGAGAAGATGGGGTTTGGTTGGGGTTTCATTTGTTTTTTAAAAAAAATTATTGGTACAACTTGATCTGCTCCACTACTTCCAAACTTGTAACAACTACAGATGTCTGGAGAACATGAACATAAACTGAAGACCTGCTCCTGAACATTCCCAAGGTACTCACCAGTTTCTGAAGAATTTCTTCACCATTTCTAACTTGGAGATATCAATGGCACGAAGCATTGAGTGAAATAACTGACAGATTTACTTCAATTGACTATTTAGGGCAGTGGTTCTCAACCTTTCTCAGGTTGAGACCCCACTTGCCCTGCCCATGTGCGCCACGACCCCGACCCGGGCGCACACACGTGCGCCCGCCGAAAAAAAACTTAAAAAAAAACTTAAAAAAAAACCAAAAAACAAAAAAAACAAAATGGTGGCCGCGACGGGCGGATCCGCGCATGCGCAGATCGGCCTGTCGCGTGCGCCGCGCATGTGCGGATCCGCCCATCGCGGCCGGCATTTTGTTTTTTTAATTTTTTTTTAAAAAAATTATTTTTTTATTTATTTTTTATTTTTTTCTCGGCGCAATGGGCGGATATGTGCATGCGCGGCGCGCGCGCGCGCCAAAAAAATAAAAAAATAATAAAATAAGAAAACAAAATGGCGGCCCGCGGTGTCCGGCGAACCCCGCGAAATGGTCGTGCGACCCCAAATGGGGTCGCGACCCCAAGGTTGAGAACCACTGATTTAGGGATAACTTCTGTATAGAGGAGGACCTTAATGTCACCGTGATGTGTTTCCATTTAAGGAATTGCTGTCTATTTTATGGAATCTTATCGCATTTATCAGTTCCGCTACCCAGTTTTATGTAGCATCATGAAATTGACTAATTCATGCAATCTTTTTCTGATTCCCTTTTTTTAATTTTCTGTGGTTTTTTTACATTAAAAAAAAATCAAAATCTGTGCCAAGTCGTCCAAATTCTACATTTAGGATAAATAATTCTAAGATTTTCCTGTATAATTTAATTCTGTTTTGAAGCTCCAGGTTTACAAATAGTTTGGAATCATTTCTGGTTAAAAGTTAGACCTTGAAAGACTTCAGGAGTTATAAAACAATAAAACCCATATTGATTTCAGTAAAAAAAAAAAGAGAGACATAGCCTATGGGGAAATGTCTTTTTCATCATTCAGAGGCACGCTGAATTCTTGCTGATGGGGGAAGATTTAATTCTGGGACGATGCCAAGTTTTCTTGATTCAAACTCAGCGCGGCGATGAATTTTATCTCTCATTGGTAGCCAATCTGGACTCACACGGTTGTCGTGAACAAATCATGGTGGAAAAAAGGCTAGCGTGGAGAAGGACGTCTGAAGCTTTCTTATCGGGGTCCATTGACTGAGATTTTCTCCCATGCTAAACCATACTGAATCAGTTTGATGTAAGGCATCAGGAAAGAATCAGGAGACTGTGAGTTCTAGTCCTCCCTTAGACACATAGCCTAAACCATATTGAATCAGTTTGGTGTAAGGAATAAGGCATCAGGATAGAATCAGGAGACTGTGAGTTCTAGTCTTCCCTTAGACACATAGCCTAAACCATATTGAATCAGTTTGGTGTAAGGAATAAGGCATCAGGATAGAATCAGGAGACTGTGAGTTCTAGTCCTCCCTTAGACACATAGCCTAAACCATATTGAATCAGTTTGGTGTAAGGACTAAGGCATCAGGATAGAATCAGGAGACTGTGAGTTCTAGTCCTCCGTTAGGCACAAAGCCTAAACCATATTGAATCAGTTTGGTGTAAGGAATAAGGCATCAGGATAGAATCAGGAGACTGTGAGTTCTAGTTTCTTTAGGCCTAAAGGCAGCTGAGTGGCCTTCAGCCAGCCTCCCTCTCTCAACCTGGGAAGGGAACAAACTACTTCCAAACATCCAGCCTAGAAAAGGGACTTGTCCATATCCCAAAGGTGCTTTTTTTCAAAAAGCAACTGGTACTTTCTTGAGGCTTTTTTAATTTTTTTTTTTTTAAAAAAACAACTCTTTTGAAGCCGGCTGTTTGTCCACAGAGAGGACCTCTGATTTGGACAGAGAGGACCTCTGATTTGAAAGGAGAGTCAAAGAAGCTATCTGTGTTAAAATGGAGCAGCCCCTTCCTCAACAGAGGGGGAGGGATACGACACCATCTATTTCCTGTCTAATCATTCAGGTGTCCCGGAGGCTACGGATAAATCCCCAAGTGGCCTCAACGATTCTCAGAGGGAGTATGAACAACCAGACGACTGAAAATATAAATCCTTCCATTCCCCACCATTCAGTCAGATCTGAAAGAGGTTTCTTGATGGAGAAGCAAAATGTTTTCAAAGGAAAAACCAAACAAAAACAAGAAAGTCCAGATGCCTTTTGGGAAAAGCGACTTTGGGTCAACCATGACCCGGATGAGGTTGAGACTTTGGAAAGAGTGCAGAGAAGAGCAACAAAGATGATCAAGGGCCTGGAGACTAAAACATATGAAGAACGGTGGCAGGAACTGGGTACGCCTACTCTAGAGAAAAGAAGGACTAGGGATGACATGATAGCAGTGTTCCAATATTTGAGGGGGTCAACCTATTTTCCAAAGCACCAAGAGGGCAGGAGAAGAAACAACGGATGGAAACTAATCAAGGAGAGAAGCAACCTGGAATTAAGGAGAAACTTCCTGACAGTGAGGACAATTAACCTGTGGAACAGAAGTTGCCTCCAGAAGTTGTGGATGCTTCATCACTGGAGGATGAAGACAGTCTGAGACAGTATAGGTTCTCCTGCTTGAGCAGGGGGCTGGACTAGAAGACCTCCAAGGTCCCTTCCAACTCTACTCTACTCTACTCTACTCTACTCTACTCTACTCTACTCTACTCTACTCTACTCTACTCTACTCTACTCTACTCTACTCTATTCTATTTACTTAGACTTCAGTAAGACATTTGACAAAGTAGACCACAACCTACTACTTGAGAAGATAGAAAAATGCGGGTTAGACAGCATCACCACTAGGTGGATCCGTAGCTGGCTGACCGGCCATACTCAGCGTGTGGTCCTTAATGGAACCGCATCTACATGGAGGGAAGTGTGTAGTGGGGTGCCCCAAGGCTCTGTTCTGGGCCCCGTGCTCTTCAACATATTCATCAACGATTTGGACAAGGGGAGAGATGGGGAAATCATCAAATTTGCAATGACACCAAGCTGGCAGGAATAGCCAACACTCCAGAAGACAGGCTTAAGATACAGGAGGATCCGGACAGACTTGAACACTGGGCACTATCTAATAAAATGAAATTCAATGGTGAAAAAAGTAAGGTTCTACATTTAGGCAAGAAAAACCAAATGCACGGGTATAGTATAGGGGGTACCTCGCTCAATAGTAGTAACTGTGAGAGGGATCTCAGAGTCCTAGTGGACAATCCCTTAAATAGGAGCCAGCCGTGTGCTGCAGCTGCCAAAAAGGCCAACACAGTGCTGGGCTGCATTAACAGAGGGATAGAATCAAGATCACATGAAGTATACAATACCACTTTACAAGGCGTTGGTAAGGCCACACTTGGAATACTGCATCCAGTTTTGGTCACCATGATGTAAAAAAGATGTTGAGACTCTAGAAAGAGTGCAGAGAAGAGCAACAAAGATGATTAGGGGACTGGAGGCTAAAACATATGAAGAACAGTTGCTGGAATTAGGTATGTCTAGTTTAATGAAGAGAAGGACGAGGGAGGACAGGATAGCAGCATTCCAGTATCTCAGGGGCTGCCCCAAAGAAGAGGGAGTCAAGCTATTCTCCAAAGCGCTTGAAGGCAGGACAAGAAGCAATGGATGGAAACTAATCAAGGAGAGAAGCAACCTGGAACTAAGGAAAAACTTCCTGACAGTGAGAACAATTAACCAGTGGAACAACCTGCCTCCAGAAGCAGTGAATGCTCCAACACTGGAAGGTTTTAAGAAGAAACTGGACAGCCATTTGTCCAAAATGGTATAGGGCTTCCTGCCTGAGCAGGGGATTGGACTAGATGACCTCCAAGGTCCCTTCCAACTTTATTATTATTATTAATATTATTATTATTATTAATAATAATATCCGAAAGAATTTAAAAACCTACCTCTGCCGGCAGGCCTGGGGATGATTGTTGATTGTGCTGTGACTGATGAGTATGTGTGGGGTTTTATTTTTAATGTTTTTTTTGTTCAGATTTAGATTGAAATTGTTTTATATATATGTTGTGAGCCGCTCCGAGTCTTTGGAGAGGAGCGGCATACAAATCCGAATAAAATAAAATAAATAAAAGTATTATTATTATTATTCCATTCCATTCCATTCTAAAACTAATCAAGGAGAGAAGCAAGCTGGAATTAAGGAGAAACTTCCTAACAGTGAGGACAACGAACCAGCAGAACGACCTGCCTCCAGAAGTTGTGGGTGCTTCATCCCTGGAGGTTTTAAAGAAAAGATTGGACAGCCACCTATCTGAAATGGTAAAGGGTCTCCTGAGGTTAGACTAGGCCAGGGCTTTTCAACCAGTGGTACGTGTACCACCTGTGGTACATTGGCACCTGGCAGGTGGTATACAACCATCTTAGAAAAGTGGTAGCGGGGAAGGGAAATGAGCTGAACCGGTGGCAGCACCGCAAAAGCCTGAGCGAGAGACGGCTGGAGCTGCAGGGCTGTCGGGGCTCAGCGGAAGCACCAGGATCAGCGCCAGGCTCCAGCTGGAGCTCGGCGCTGATCCTAGCACTTCTGCTGAGCCCAGAAGAAGCGCCGATCAGCTGGAACTTGGCACTGATCCTGGCGCTTCTGCTGAGCCCAGAAGAAGCACCAATCAGCTGGAATGTTGCAGCATTTCCAGGCTCTTGTGATTTACATTCAGATGCTCGGCAACTGATTCATATTTATGACGGTCACAGTGTCCCAGGGTCATGTGAAGTGACCAAAACCTGCTGCAACCACCCAGCAGACGGGGGGGGGATAAAAACCAAACACCCCCCCACCCCACACCCGATGCCAATCCTCAACAGAAATGTTTACAACAATGAAAACCTTGGACAGGAGGAAGAGCGCCGCCGGGCGGGCAGGCAGGTGTCTTGCTCGGCTGTGGCTTGGGGGGCACTTTTTTCAGTGCCATTGTGACTTTGAACAGTCACTAAGCGAACTGTTGTAAGTCGAGGACTACCTGTACTTCATCACTTTTTTCCTCTCTCTCTCTTTTTTTTTTTTGGTCATCAAGTTTTTGACCCCTTGCTAGGCGATGGGTGGTGCTCGGATGTTGCCATATCCTAAAAGTGGTACAATGGGTGAAAAGATTGAAAAGCCCTGGACTAGCGGAAAAGAAGGAAGTGTATCGCCACAATCACTTGTCTGAGATGGTATAGGTTATTATTATTATTATTATTATTATTATTATTATTATTATTATTATTATTATTATTATTATTATTATTATTATTATTATTATTTAATTTATATGCCGCCCTTCTCCCAAGACTCAGGGCGGTTCTCCTGGTTGAACAGGGGGCTGGACTAGAAGACCTCCAAGGTCCCTTTCCAGCTCTATTCTGATTGACTGATTGAAGACAGAAAGAGGGAGAAACCTTCCATGTTTTTTCACGCAAAATTTATTTATCCATTTGTTTTTTTGCAATTAGCACCTCAGTCTTATCCCTCACACTTAAACGGCGCTAAACAATTTCAGGTGGGAGCTTCCCATGATTTACCCTGACTAATGATGTAACTAAGGAATATCACTGGTGCTAGTTAATAGGAAGCACAGAGATAATCAATAGCTATAATAGCTTTACTATCAGGTAGGGGCTACTTACTCAAGGGGAAAAGCTATTTTCTCCCCCTGCCAGATCTTTGAGGCGATTTAAAACAACCTGGATCGCAGAAAACCAAGTTACATTTCACACACAACCCCCCCTTCTTTGTAGAGGAGAAGGAGGCCGTGGGTTCTGTGTAATTACACACCCCTGAAAAAGGAAACAATAGTTGTGTTTGGATGTTTCTTTTAGATAACTACGGTAGAAGCGATCTAAGTTTTAGATGGCGAAGAAGGGAACTCTCTCTCTCCAGGATGAGTGCTTTCTTCACCATATATTTTACTGGTTTTTTAAAAACATAAATCACTTAATAGTTGGTAAACAGTGTGTTTGCTGGGTTTACATTTGTAAAGAAAAATCATTAACAATTGGTTTCTATAATCCATAATCCACAGAGTACGTTTAGTTGATTTCCCCTTTTTCCCAAAATGTCTTCTTTGCAAACCTTGAAATAATACAGTTGTTATTACTTTGATAAATAACAGTTACATATATGGTTATTTAGATTTGTTTCTCCCATAAAGTTCCAAGTACTCTTGCTGGTTAAGATTTTCTCAACAGTTAATTACATTTAAAGATTTAAATCCATTTTCCCCATATAAACCCTCTCAACACTTTTACATTAGCTCTTAAAGAAGAGGTTAAAAACAGTAATACTTGATAGCAATCTTCTAATACTTGGGGGGCTGCCACAGAGAAGAGGGAGTCAAGCTGTTCTCCAAAGCACCTGAAGGCAGGAGAAGAAGCAATGGATGGAAACTAACCAAGGAGAGAAGCAACCTAGCACTAAGGAGAAATTAGCTGACAATTGGAATTGGGTGTGTCCAGTTTAATGAAGAGAAGGACTAGGAGTGACATGATAGCAGTGTTCCAATATCTCAGGGGCTGCCCCAAAGAAGAGGGAGTCAAGCTATTCTCCAAAGCACCTGAAGGCAGGAGAAGAAGTCACGGATGGAAACTGATCAAGGAGAGAAGCAACCTGGAACTAAGGAGAAATTTCCCGACAGTGAGAACAATTAACCAGTGGAACAACCTGCCTCCAGAAGCTGTGAATGCTCCAACACTGGATGTTTTTAGGAAGAGACTGGGCAGCCATTTGTCTGAAATGATATAGGGCGCAGGTCGGCAACCTGCGGCTTTGGAGCTGCATGTGGCTCTTTGAGCCTTTCCTTGTGGCTCCCAGCCTCCTCTACCATTTGCAGAGAGAGACAGACACAGGCACAAAGAGAGGCACTTACACTTGCGCTTCCCTTCTCTCTCTCTCTCTCTCTCTCTCTCTCTCTCTCTCTCTCTCTCTCTCTCTCTCTCTCTCTCTCTCTCTCTCTCTGTGTGTGTGTGTGTGTGTGTGTGTAAAAAAGAGTGGCCTCATCCTGTTTGACGAGCTGACAAGCTTACTGGGCGGGGCTCCTGCCTTGGCTGCGTCTCTGCAGGAAACAGGAAGCAGGAAGGGCAGGAGAGAGCTAGCTAGCCCAGCTATGCTGACTCAGGAATTCTGGGAGTTGAAGTCCATGAGTCATAAAAGAGCCGAGGTTGCCTACCCCTGAGCTTGTTGGAGAACAGCTTGAAGCCAGCTTGCCAGGTGAGCAGAAGATTGGAGATAGGAAGAGAGAGGGGGGAGAGAGAAAGAGAGAGAGGGGGGGAGAGGAAGAGAGAGGAGAGAAAGAGAGAGAGAGAGAGAGGAAAAAAGAGAGAAAGAGAGTGGAGGAAGGGTTAGGGTTAGGGTTATATATATGCAGGTCTTGGCGTATTCAGGTCTTTTTCCTTGTAAGATTGAGAGTATCTTGGCGACGTTTTGACGAGGTCCCACTCGTCATCTTCAGGCTGGGGTCTTCGGCTTCGTGCTTGTGTGAGCGAAGTGTGATCGGAGCTGCCATCTCTCTATATATATTGGTGGGGGTGTGTAGAGTGCTGGCTTAGTTGCTGTAGGAGGGTTGGTTGGCTGTGTTGGAGTTATTGTTTGTGGATTGTTTGGCTGTTTCATAACATCCTGAGTAGTTGAGGTGCTGGCTGTGTGCCCATTAGTCTTTTTTGTTGTAACGACCTGGGTAATGAGTTGTGTGATGATACCCTGAGATCTAGTGTAGTGATATCCTGAGTTATGTGTTGCATCATCCTGGGTGGTAGGCTGTGTTGTTGCTCTCTCTGCAAATATATATATTAAGGATAAAAAAGGATATATGCAGTGTTATCTTCATTTTAGATATCAAAAGAGTTTTGTGGCTCCCAGTGTTTTTTCCCCCGGTGGGAAACGGGTCCAAGTAGCTCTTTGAGTGTTTTGGGTTGCCTACCCCTGGACTAGCAGATCTCCAAGGTCTCTTCCAACTGAGTCATTCTGTTATTCTGAACTCCGTTAGAATACAAATTGGACAGCCATTTGTCTGGAATGGTTTAGAGTTTCCTGCTTGAGCAGGAGGTTGGACTAGAAGATCCAGACTAGAAGAGAAGGACGAGGGGGGACATGACAGCAGTCTTCCAATATCTCAGGGGCTGCCCCAAAGAAGAGGGAGTCAAGCTATCATCCAAAGCACCAGAAGGCAGGACAAGAAGCAATGGGTGGAAACTGACCAAGGAGAGAAGCAACCTAGAACTAAGGAGAAACTTCCTGACAGCCAGAACAATTAACCAGTGGAACAACTTGCCTCCAGAAGCGGTGAATGCTCCAACACTGGAAGTTTTTAAGAAGAGACTGGACAGCCATTTGTCCGAAATGGGATAGGGTTTCCTGCCTGAGCAGGGGGTTGGACTAGATGACCTCCAAGGTCCCTTCCAAATTATTATTATTATTATTATTATTATTATTATTATTATTATTATTATTATTATTATTATTGTGGGTTGTGGGTTGTGGGTTGTTGAGGTTGTGGATTGTGGGTTGTTGAGTGACTGATGAATATGTGTGGGGTTTTATTTTTATATATTTTTTGCTTGGACTTAGATTGTAATTGTTGTTTTATATATATGTTGTAAGCCACTCTGAGTCTTCGGAGAGGAGCGGCATATAAGTCCAAACAAAATAAATAAATAAATTATTATTATTATTATTATTATTATCATCATCATCATCATCATCATCATCCTTGGCTTTCAGCTTCACGGCTTTATGGCCCCATTCAGTGCCAACTGGAATTGGCCTCCATTGAGGAAAAGGAAATGGTTGGCACCCCCACAAAAGGCAAGGTTTTGGCACGAAGTGTCGTTGTTTGTGACGGGGGTCGGAAATGTAGTTCAATTTATGGTGCTGCGCCAGTGGGTGCTCGTCATCATTGCCAGATGCCTTAAGATGGGGGGATGCCAGCTTCCTACCCTCCACGCTTTGCCCCAGGAGGAAACGTTGGGTACCCAGCGCTCGTTCTGATTTCCGCAACGTTAAGGAGGGATCCAAAATTATATCTCACTGGTGAACGAGCGCCTGGTTGGCTTCCAGCATCTCTGCAAATGTGGTCCATGAAGGAAGACTCTGATGTGTCGGGATGTCGCCTCCCTTTCCCCAGAGGGATTTTTTGTTTTCAGTGCACGAGGCCATGCTGGCCTGAGCTGGTTTCTCTGTCTGTGGGAAACAGTACCTGCCGGTCCATAAATAATTCTTCGTGCAGAAGAGAAAAAGAAAGAGAGAAAAAAGCGAGGTGCTCTCCAGGTCTCTGACGAGAGTCAATTTGTCTCGCACTGCAGAGGCTGTGGCTGAACCAAATGCCTGTGATTTCACCGTATGCATTTTTGATAGAGAGAAATGTTCCAGCAAGTATTTCTCAACATGCTCTAAATAATAGTCTCCTCCTCCTCCTCCTCCTCCTCCTCTTGTTCTTGTTCTTGTTCTTGTTCTTGTTCTTGTTCTTGTTCTTGTTCTTGTTCTTGTTCTTGTTCTTGTTCTTGTTCTTGTTCTTGTTCTCCTTCTCGTTCTCCTTCTCCTTCTCCTTCTCCTTCTCCTCCTCCTCCTCCTTCTTCTCCTCCTCCTCCTCCTTCTCCTTCTCCTCCTCTTCCTCCTCCTCCTCCCTTCTTCTTCTTCTTCTTCTTCTTCTTCTTCTTCTTCTTCTTCTTCTTCTTCTTCTTCTTCTTCTTCTTCTTCTTCTTCTTCTTCCTTTCCCACTCTTCCTCATGATCCCACCTTCTCCTTCTCCTTTCTTCTCCTCCTTCTCCTCCTCCTGTCTTCTTCTGTCTCCTCCTCCTCCTCCTCCTCCTCCTCCTTCAACTCCTCCTTCTCCTCCTCCTCCTCCTCCCTTCTTCTTCTTCTTCTTCTTCTTCTTCTTCTTCTTCTTCTTCTTCTTCTTCTTCTTCTTCTTCTTCTTCTTCTTCTTCTTCTTCTTCTTCTTCTTCTTCTTCTTCTTCCTTTCCCACCCTTCCTCATGATCCCACCTTCTCCTTCTCCTTTCTTCTCCTCCTTCTCCTGTCTTCTCCTGTCTCCTCCTCCTCCTCCTTCTTTCTTTCCCTCCCTTTTTTCTATCTCTCTTTCAATCTCTCATTCTCTCTCTTCCCATTTTTTCTCTTTTTTCCCTTCCTTTTCCCCCTTTGATATAATTTTATTAAACGTTTTTAAAAAGAAGGTGAAAACTAATACAACCTAATAGAAATTAAGAAAAAAAAACAATCAAAGCAATCAAAGAGAAAGCTTAAAAGGGCAAGAAATGGCCTCTATTGTTTCTGCTTCTTAGAGGACCAGTTTGGTCTAGCGGTTAAGGCGCCTGGCTAGAAACTAGTTCAAATCCAGTTGTAGGCATTGAAAGCCAACTGGGTGACTTTGAGCTGACCGCTCTCTCCCAGCCCAATGCACCTTACAAGGTTGTTCTTGTAGGGAAAACAGGAGGAGGAAGTTGCGTTGGATATTTATTTATTTATTTATTTTATTCGGTCTTGTATGCCGCTCCTCTCCAGAGACTCGGAGCGGCTAACAACATGTATATAAAACATCAAATTTCAATACAAGTCCAAATAAAAATATCTAAAAAAACAAACTAACACCCACTCATATTCACCATTCAATCCACAATCATCCCCAGGCCTGCCGGCAGAGGTAAGTTTTAAGGTTTTTACGGAAGGTCGGGAGAGTTGGAGAAATGCGAACTTCAGGAGGTAATTGGTTCCAGAGGGCAGGTGCCACAACAGAGAAGGCCCTCCCCCTAGGGCCCGCCAGACGACATTGTTTCGCTGACGGGACCCAGAGGAGGTCGACCCTGTGCTCTCTCACCGGTCGTAGGGAAGTATGTGGCAGAAGACGGTCCCGTTAAGTATCCTGGTCCCATGCCATGAAGGGCTTTATAGGTAATAACCAACACCTTGAATTGCACTCGGAGACCAATAGGCAGCCAATGCAGCATGCGGAGAGTTACGAAATGTGGGCACAATGGGGCAGGCCCACAACCGCTCGCGCAGCTGCATTCTGCACTAATTGTAGTCTCCGAACACTCTTCAAGGGTAGCCCCATGTTCCCTGCCTTGAGTTATTTGTAAAAATAATACAAGCGAGATACAAATAAATAAATATTTAATGCGTCACCCAGGTCTTAACTGAGTGTTTACGGTAGATTACTTAATAATGGGACTATGAAAAGAAGAACAGAGCTGGGGTCTTTTGGGAAGGAAAGAATCAATGACCACTTCAAAAGCTTAGAAAAACTAATAACGATAACAATAATAAAGTTGGAAGGGACCTTGGAGGTCATCTAGTCCAACCCCCTGCTCAGGCAGGAAACCCTAGACCATTTTGGACAAATGGCTGTCCAGTCTCTTCTTAAAAACCTCCAGTGTTGGAGCATTCACAGCTTCTGGAGGCAGGTTGTTCCACTGGTTAATTGTTCTCACTGTCAGGAAGTTTCTCCTTAGTTCTAGGTTGCTTCTCTCCTTGGTGAGTTTCCACCCATTGCTTCTTGTCCTGCCTTCAGGGGCTTTGGAGAATAGCTTGACTTCCTCTTCTTTGGGGCAACCCCCTAGATATTGGAACACGGCTGTCATGTCCCCCCTCGTCCTTCTCTTCATTAAACTAGACATACCCAATTCCAGCAACTGATCCTTATATGTTTTAGCCTCATATACTTTTGTTTTAAATGGACTTGCATGAACAAAACTTGCCACAGTACATGCACAGACGCTGCTCCATGGATTCTTGGCTGTGGCTCTCTATTTATTACATTGCCACAGTTACGACGCAGGGTGTCAGAGAGAGACAAGCATTGGCTGTGGAAACCCTTCCAGATGATCTGTGTGACTCATCCGAGTTGGCTATTGAAAACGTGCACTTTAAATAGGAGACATTTTACAGCTCTTTGCGTGGGTTTAGGAACAGGTCAAAACAACAACACTCTTCTGTCAAAGAGATTGTACTGTAGCAGGACTTTCCGTGTGCCTTCAAGATTATGTGAAAACAGAGGTGCCTCCACGTGGGTTAAGAAAGTCAAGTTGGCAAAGCTTGTGTGTGATCAAAGCTCTGCCCTTCTTAAACGTGTCACACCCCTGACACGCATAAAACCAAGTAGGGCGTTGAACCCATCCTCCAGGCTGCCATCTCAACCATGTGGACACCCTGGAAAGGAAAAACGAAAATGCTCCTCAGGTCAGAAAAACGTAAGTTATATTATGCATTTCTGAGCTGTACGTGCCAACTTCCCCTGACACGTTTGCTGGGTGGTGTTGAGTCGCTGTGGAAAACGGCAGCTGAATGTCAACCTCAGCTGAGCTTTGGTTGAATTTCAACATAATTTGAAAGTACCATGATGCATTTGAGGGAAGCCTAATAATAGAACAACAGAGTTGGAAGGGACCTTGGAGGTCATCTAGTCCAACCCCCTGCTCAGGCAGGAAACCCTATACCATTTCGGACAAATGGCTGTCCAGTCTCTTCTTAAAAACTTCCAGTGTTGGAGCATTCACAGCTTCTGGAGGCAGGTTGTTCCACTGGTTAATTGTTCTCACTGTCAGGAAATTTCTCCTTAGTTCTAGGTTGCTTCTCTCCTTGATTAGTTTCCATCCGTTGTTTCTTGTCCGGCCTTCAGGCGCTTTGGAGAAGAGTTTGACTCCCTCTTCATTGGGGCAGCCACTGAGATATTGGAAGACGGCTATCATGTCCCCCCCTAGTTCTTCTTTGCATTAAACTAGACATGCCCAACTCCAGCAACCATTCTTCACATATTTTACCTCCAGACCCTGACAATTGTTCTCATAGTCAGGAAAGTCCTCCAGTGATGGAGCACTCACAACTTCTGAAGGCAGGTTGTTCCAGTCATTAATTGTTCTAACTCTCAGGAAATTTCTCCTTAGTTCTAGGTTGCTCCTTTCCTTGGTTAGTTTCCATCTGTTGCTTCTTGTCCTGCCTTCGGGTGCTTTGGAAAATAGGTAGATCCGCTTATCTTTATGGCAATCCCTTAGATATTATTATTATTATTATTATTATTATTATTATTATTATTATTAGTAGTAGTAGTAGTAGTAGTAGTAGTAGTAGTAGTAAAGTTGGAAGGGACCTTGGAGGTCATCTAGTCCAACCCCCTGCTCAGGCAGGAAACCCTAGACCATTTCGGACAAATGGCCGTCCAGTCTCTTAAGAAGCATTCATCATAGATCATAAAATACAACAGTAAGTATTAGTCTTTGTATACGTCAAATTTGGTAAACATTCTTCACTCCTCACGTCAAGCCTCAACTATATGCCAGATATCACGTCAGCTTCTGGAGGCAGGTTGTTCCACTGGTTAATTGTTCTCACTGTCAGGAAATTTCTCCTTAGTTCTAGGTTGCTTCTCTCCTTGGTTAGTTTCCATCCGTTGCTTCTCGTCCTGCTTTCAGGCACTTTGGAAAATAGCTTGACTGCCTCTTATAACAATAACAATAACAATAACAATAACAATAACAATAACAATAACAATAACAATAACAATAACAATAACAATAACAATAACAATAACAATAACAATAACAATAACAATAACAATAACAATAACAATAACAATAACAATAACAATAAAGTTGGAAGGGACCTTGGAGGTCATCTAGTCCAACCCCTGCTCAGGCAGGAAGCCCTATACCATTTTGGACAAATGGCTGTCCAGTCTCCTCTTAAAAACTTCCAGTGTTGGAGCCTTCACTGCTTCTGGAGGTAGGTTGTTCCACTGGTTAATTGTTCTCACTGTTAGGAAGTTTCTCCTTAGTTCTAGGTTGCTTCTCTCTTTGGTTAGTTTCCATCTGTTGCTTCTTGTCCTGCCTTCAGGTGCTTCGGAGAAGAGCTTGACTCCCTCTTCTTTGGGGCAGCCCCTGAGATACTGGAACTCTACTATCATGTCCCCCCTCGTCCTTCTCTTCGTTAAACTAGGCATACCCAATTCCAGCAACCGTTCCTTATATGCTTTAGCCTCCAGTCCCCTAATCATCTTTATTGCTCTTCTCTGCACTCTTTCTAGAGTCTCAACATCTTTTTTACATCGTGGTGACCAAAACTGGATGCAGGATTCCAAGTGTGGCCTTACCAAGGCCTTGTAAAGTGGTATTAACACTTCACGTGATCTTGATTCTATCCCTCTGTTAAGGCAGCCCAGCACTGTGTTGGCTTTTTTGGCAGCTGCAGCACACGGCTGGCTCATATTTAAGGGATTGTCCACTAGGACTCTGAAATCCCTCTCAGTGTTATTTGGCAACAAAGACACGTCATCTTGCCCGCTCATAACAGTAGGCTAAGCTGAGGGATCTCAATTCAAGCCAGAATAGCTCCTGGTGAAGAAGAACTTAATTCTGGCTGAAAGAACAGCCTATTTTACCTCAGCATTTTGCCTTTCGGCCCCGACGATGGCTCCTCTGGAGAAGCGCCATCGTGCCCTCAAGAAGAGGATCATCATTTTTGCTCTCCTGACAGGAAAATTTCCAGATATGAAGGTCTATTGATCCTGAGTGCCAGGAAATAGAGCAGGCCATTTATTCTGTCAAGTCTAACAACCTGTCTCTTGGCGTGTGTGGTGCCAACAGGATGGGGAAGGGGGAGGTTAAAATCAGATCGATATGGGAGTAACCAGCTCTGCGTTACTGGAAGGAGATGTTCAGCTGCTTTTTCCATCCTTGCCTTGGTTAGCAAATAATATATTCCGATGCCATGGGCTCTCCTCAATAGGAAATGAATTTGAAGTTCATTTAATTTTGCACCTTCCGTGCTTCAAAGGCTTATAATCAGGGACAGCCCCGTGGAGTCCTGCCGTAGGCACGATGCCAGCTGGGTGACCTTGAGCCATCTCCTTTCTCTCTCAGCTCTAGCAAGAGCACAGAACATAGACTAATGGAGCTGGAAGCGACCTTGGAGGTCATCTAGTCCAGCCCCCTGCTCAAGCAGGAGACCCTGTTTAATTTCAGACAAGTGGCTGTCCAGTCTCTTCTTAAAAACCTCCAGTGATGGAGTGCCCACAATTTCTGGTAGCATAATAATAATAATAAAGTTGGAAGGGACCTTGGAGGTCATTGAGTCCAACCCCCTGCTCAGGCAGGAAACCCTATACCATTTCGGACAAATGGCTGTCCAGTCTCTTTTTTAAAACTTCCAATGTTGGAGCATTCACAGCTTCTGGAGGCAGGTTGTTCCACTGGTTAATTGTTCTAACTATCAGGAAGTTTCTCCTTAGTTCCAGGTTGCTTCTTACCTTGATGAGTCTCCATCCATTGTTTCTTGTCCTGCCTTCAGGGGCTTTGGAGAATAGCTTGACTCCCTCTTCTTTGGGGCAGCCCCCCAAATATTGGGCATGGTCTTATTAGGGTTTTGTAAAGTGGCACTAATGCTTCACGTGATCTTGATTCTATGCCTCTGTTTATACAACCCAGGATTGTATTAGCTTTTTTGGCTGCTGCTGCCCCCAGGAGTCCAACCTAGAAGTGAGGAGAAATTTTCTGACGGTGAGAACAATTAATCAATGCAATAGCTTGCCTCCAGGAGTTGCAGGTTGCTCCATTGCTGGAGTTTCTCACAAATAGACTGGACAACCATTTGACCAAGATGATATAAGATCTCCTGCCTTGAGCAGAGGCTGGGCTAGAAGCCTTCTGAGGTCCATTTCCAGCCCTATGGATTTTATGTTTTAATTTGGGAAGCAGCTTTAATGTGCTCTTCACCAAGTATTTGCCAAACCTTTTCATACGGCAGCGTGCCATTAAGTCCTGAAACCAATGTTGCTTGTTTTTCAGAAATGACCCTTATAAGGGTGCCAGAGGGAGAAAAAGAGAAAAAAGCTGACACTCAGGAGGATATATTTGTCTTCTGACAAGACCCACAGAAGAGGAATAAAATGAACAGCAGCCCATAGGACACACAGTCAAAGCCACAAAAGGTTCTGGGCAGATAATCCATCTTGAGCTGTGAGTGACCTTTCTGATAATAGCCATCAGCAAATGTCACTGCTGAGTGTGTGAGACACACTGTCACGTCTTCAGCAACAGGGAAAGGGATTTAATCAAATTCTGCTCGGCTTCCTGATGGGGGTAAACAGAGGTGTTTTTGTCTCCTGGTAGACCTGGCCTAGTGGACGTCATCCAGAACAGGATCCTGTGAAGGTCCATGCTTGCATGATGGCAGGGTTAGCGGTGGTAGAATCCATGTTGCAGATAGATGGAAGTTTCACAAAGAGACTCTTCTGTCAAGGAAAGAAAGAAAGAAAGAAAGAAAGAAAGAAAGAAAGAAAGAAAGAAAGAAAGAAAGAAAGAAAGAAAGAAAGAAAGAAAGAAAGAGAAAGAGGGAGGGAAGGATGGAGAGAGGGAATGAGAGAGAGAGAGAGAGAAAGAAAGAAAGAAAGAAAGAAAGAAAGAAAGAGAGAGAGAGAGAGAATGAATAAGGGAGGGAAGGATGAATGGAGAAAGGGAGAGAGAAATAAAGAAAGAGAGAAAGAAAAAGAAAAAAGAAAGAAAGAAAGAAACAGAAAGAGAAAGAAGAAAGAGAAAGAGGGAGGGAAGGAAGGATGGAGAGGGAATGAGAGAGAGAGAGAAAGAAAGAAAGAAAGAAAAAGAAAGAAAGAGAGAGAGAGGGAATGAATAAGGGAGGGAAGGATGAATGGAGAAAGGGAGAGAGAAATAGAGAGAAAGAAAAAGAAAAAAGAAAGAAAGAAAGAAACAGAAAGACCAAAGAAAGAAAAAAGAGAGAAAGAGAAAGAGAGAGAAAGAATAAGGGAGGGAGGGAAGGATGGATGGAGGAAGGGAGAGAGAGAGAAAGAAAGAGAGAGAAAGAAAAAAGAAAGAAAGAGAGAAAGAGCGAAAGAAGAAAGAGAAAGAAAGAGAAAGAAAAAAGAAAGAGAAAGAATAAGGGAGGGAAGAAAGGATGGAGGGAGGGAGAAAGAAAAAAGAAAGAAAGAGACACAGAGAGAGAGAGAGAGAGAAAGAAAGAAAGAAAACAGAATGCTTATAGAAGAATTGGCATTTTGAAGGGTATAGTGATTTTTTAAATTTTCTTTTTTTCCCATTCTTTCTTTCTTTATATCCTACCTTTATTATTTTTATAAGTAATTCAAGTTGGCAAACATACATAATACTCTTTCCTAGTTTCCTAGTTTCCCTACAGCAACAATCTTTTTTTTTTTTAAAAAAAATATTTATTATTAGATATCCGTTTGTACGTGTAAATAAAGAAAAAAAAATCAAGTTAAGGCCATTCAACTTAATACAATCATTTTAAATTTGTAAACCTTCTTCACTCCGTATATCCAAGTTTAACTATAAGCCAACTACATTTTAAAAAATTTAAATTTCACTTCTTTTCAGATCAATCCATTGGACATCAAACAAACAAGTCATCTTATTAAAATTAATAATTTTCATGTCAATACACCCATCCCTTCAACAAGTACATTCTTAGTCTATTTAATATATATCTTCCATTAATCAATAGATATATATTTGTACATGTAAACCAGGAGAAAATTCAAGTTAACTGCTATCCAACTTAATACAATCGATTTGAATTTGTAAACATTCTTCACTCCGTATGTCAAGATTTAACTATAAGCCAGATACATTTTCTTTGATTGGTGTTTCTCTTGTATGTAGTCTATCCACTGTTTCCAGTCTATCATATATTGTTCATTTGAGCGATCCTTCAAATATGCCGATATTTTAGCCATTTCTGCCAAATTTATTACTTTCAAAGTCCATTCTTCAATGAGTTGGGTGGGTGGAGAAAGAGTGATTGGCCAAAGTCAGCCAGCTGGTTTTTTTTTTTTTTGTGCCTAAGGTGTAACTAGAGTTCCTCGTCTCCTGGTGATAGGCCCCAAATCCCCTAATCAGCTTTCATGGTTAAGGGGAGATTAGAACTCATTGTCTCCTGGTTTGTAGCCAGGTGCCTTAATCCCTGGACAAAACGGGCCTAGTTTATTTGTTTGTTTGTTTGTTTTCATTAAAAAAAAGTTTTGTCAGTTCCTAAAGTATAACAGACAGAAGAACTGAGTTGGACGGGACCTCAGAGGTCATCCAGTCCAACCCCCTGCTCAAGCAGGAAACCCCATACCACTTCAGACAAAGGGCTGTCCAGTCTCTTCTTAAAAACCTTCAGTGCTGGAGCACCCACAACTTCTGGAGGCAAGTCGTTCCACTGGTTAATAGTTCTAACTGTCTGGAAACTTCTTAGTTCTCCGATGCTTCTCTCCTTCATTCGTTTCCATTCATCCACAAGCTGTGCTGATGGCTTTGCACAAGTCCTCTTAGATTCCCGTTTTTCTCGGAAGCCACCCCTACGTCTATTTCTGGGACTTAACAATTTTGCAAACGATGGATTTACCAATTACATGAAAAGGGAGTGTGTGTGTGTGGGGGGGAATAAAGCAGATTGAATCTCATCACTCATCAATCTTGCTCATCCTTAAAAGGGAAATTGGACTCAAAGCGAAGAAAGACCGAGCTGAATTCAATCCTAAAGTGAATGTGGGGTTGGTGCGTAGGTTTTAGGAGAACTGGACCCCGTCTAACAAAATGAAATTCAGTGGGGGAAAAAAGTAAGCTGTGCATTTAGGCGAGGAAAACCAAATGCACAGGGACAGAATGTAGTGGGGTGCCCCAGGGCTCTGTTCTGGGCCCAGTGCTCTTCAACATCTTCATCAACGATCTGGATGAGGGGAGAGATGGGGAAATCATCAAATTTCCAGATGACACCAAGCTGGCAGGAATAGCCAACACTCCAGAAGTTACAGGCTTAGGATACAGGAGGATCTGGACAGACTTGAACACTGGGCGCTATCTAACACAATGAAATTCAATGGTGAAAAAAGGAAGGCTCTACATTTAGGCAAAAAAAACCAAAGGTACAGAGATAGTATAGGGGGTACCTTGCTCAATAGTAGCAACTGTGAGAGGGATCTTGGAGTCCTAGTGGACAATCACCTAAATAGGAGCCAGCTGTGTGCTGCAGCTGCCAAAAAAGCCAATGCAGTTAGTAGTAGTAACAACAACAACAACAACAACAACAATAATAATAATAATAATAATAATAATAATAATAATAATAATAATAATAATAATAAAGTTGGAAGGGACTGCCCAGGCAGTTAACCTTATACCATTTCAGACAAATGACTGTCCAGTCTCTTCTTAAAAACTTCCAGTGTTGGAGCATTCCCAGCTTCTGGAGGCAGGTGGTTCCACTAGTTAATTGTTCTAATTGTAAGGAGAAACTTCCTGACAGTTCTGGGCTGCATTAACCAAAGGACATCATCAAAATTATGTAATGAGTTAGCATCATTTTATAATGCCTTGGTAAGACCACACTTGAAATATTGCATCCAGCTTTTGGTCACCACAATACAAAAAAGATGTTGAGACTCTAGAAAGAGTGCAGAGAAGAGCAACAAAGAGGATTAGGGGACTGGAGGCTAAAACATATAAAGAACAGTTGCAGGAACTGGGAATGTGTAGTTTAATGAAGAGAAGGACGAGGGGGGACAGGACAGCAGTGTTCCAATATTAGATTTTTGATGTTTTGTATATGTTGTGAGCCGCTCCGAGTCTTTGGAGAGGAGCGGCATACAAATCCAATAAAATAAAATAAATAAATAAATAAATAAATTTGAGGGGCTGCCATAAGGAAGAGGGGGTCAACCTATTTCCCAAAGCCTCTGAAGGCAGGACAAGATGGATTCCTTTCTGGATGGAAACTAATCAATAAATAAGGAGAATTTTCCCAACAGTGAGAACAATCAACCAGTGGAACAGCTTACCTCCAGAAATCATGGACGCTCCATCACTGGAGATTTTTAAGAAGAGACTAGGCATTCACCTGTCTGAGATGGCATAGGTTACCCTGCTTGAGCATGGGCTGGACTAGAAGACCTCCAAGGTCCCTTCCAGCTCTATTCTATTCTACGTGACAGTGATTTGCCTCCAGAAGTTGTGGATGCTCAAATACTGGAGATTTTTAAGGAGAGATTGGACAGCCATTTGTCTGAGATGGTACAGGTTCTCCTGCTTGAGCATGGGGTTGGACTAGATGACCTCCAGGGTCCCTTCCAACTCTGTGGTTCTGTCATTATAGAACTTGTGGGCAACTTCAGTGAATATAGATATGCCATATCTGAGATTGTTCATTGTTCATTATTTTGAAAGATGTTTCATTTTGAAAATGCAGTGGCCTTATTGTTCAGGCTAATTACTTTTATTCATTCCTGAGGGGGAAAGAAAACCCCCCAATATCTGTAGGGTGGGGAAGAGTATGTGTTGCTGAATTCAAATTGGGCAGAAATCTGAGTAGGATTCAACTTGAAACGCACTGCACCAACCACTGAATTGTCAATGTTCATTCTGAGTTGATCATCATTTTGCAGACTTGATCTGAAAGTGCAATCCCTTAGAACAGCGGTTCTCAACCTTTTCCGGGGCTCGACCCCGGCCTGCATCGCGCATGCGCAGCACGACGGCCCTCATCGCAAAGGGAAAAAAAATGGCGGACCCCCCAAAAAAATGACTGACCAAAAAAAATAATAATGGTGGGCCCGCATCACGCATGCGCGGTGCGATGGCCCACATCGCAAAGGGGAAAAAATGGACCCCAAAAAAAAAAATTAAAAAAAATGGCTGACCCCCCCCCAAAAATGGCGGGCCCACATCGTGCATGCGCGGCGCGACGGCCCGCATCGCAAACTGGAAAAAAATGGCGGACCCCAAAAAAATGGCGGACTGCGGTGTTCGGCGACCCCCGTGAAATGGTCGTTCGACCTAAAATGGGGTCGCGACCCACAGGTTGAGAACCGCTGCCTTAGAATATCTGTTCATCCTGTTGAAGGAAAAGTCTTCATCATGGTTCAGTCCAAGCCGGGAAAAACAACAACATGGCGACTGCTTTAGAAAGAAAGTTGCAGTTTATTGGAGAGGAGAGCCAGACAGAAAGATGGCTCAGGAAGAAAAGAGAGCGAGCACATGTAAGGAGTGGGTTTTTATACTCTCTGGAGCCTTTTGTTTGGAGTTGTTCCTGTGGCATGAACTTTGACCTGAGTCTGAGTGTGCCTTTCTGGTATTCTGATGGTGGTGGGTTAATCCTTTTATGTCCCAAGGGTCATAACCTGCTTCCCTGGGGCTAGGGCTGATGACTCTTAGATTTTTGGGTGTGTTGATTCTAGGGATCTTTCTTCCTAATCCCAGTTTCCTGATTCCAGTCTTTCTGACAAGATTATCACATCTGCGTTTCTGCAGACTTGGTTTCTGTTTGGGACTGAGAGACTTGGGGGGTGGGTTGGTTTCTGCCTTTAAAATCCTTTAGGAAAATATATTCTGTCTTTTAAATATTTCCAAAAATATTTCTTTCTCGGGGGCAGGGTGACTTCCCACAATCCAGATATTCATCCAGAAGAGCTATTTGTGGGGTACTGAGAAGAGGTGACAGTCAACACATTGAACAAAGAAATTTACACTTCATTGGGCCAAATTTAAACTTGGCTGGGCCAAGAAGCAATGGCTGGAAGCTTGTCAGAGGGAGAGCCAACCTGGAACTAAGGAGGAATTTCCTGACAGTGAGAACAATTAATCAGTGGAAGAAGCTTGCCTCTAGACGATGTGGATGCTCCATTGCTGGAGGTTTTCAAGAAAAGATTGAACAATCATTTGGAATGGAACAAGGACTTCTTGCCTTGATTTGAAGTCTGGGCTTTTCAACCTTTTTACTAATTGTACCACTTTTAGGATATGGCAATATTCCAGTGCCACCTAACAAGGTGTCAAAAACGTGATGACAAAAAAACCAACAACACCTGTTCAAAGTTGCAATTGCACTGAAATGACTTATGACCATTTTTTTACACTTGTGACCATTGCAGCATGCTCAGGGTCATGTGATTTATATTTGGATGCTTGGCAACTGATTCATATTTATAATGGTCACAATGTTCCAGGGTCATGTGACCCCCTTCTGCAACCTTTTGACAAGTGTCAGAAGTAAGTCTTCATCCTGGTTCATCCAAGCCGGGATAAATAAGCAACATGGCGACTGCTTTGGGAAGAAGGTTACAGTTTATTGAAGAAGCAGAAAATTGGTCCTTGCAAGAAAGGGCAGAGGAGAAGAAAGAGGAGTTGAGCATATGGGCAGTAAGTTTTTATACCCCCTCTAGCCTTTTGGAATAGTTTCCTGTTCCTGTGGCATGAACCTTGAGGCTATTTCTGAGTGTTTTTCTAGACCTTGATATCTGTGGTTTAATCCCATTATCATATCCTGCTTGCCAGGTGATGGGGCTAATGACTCCTAGATGTAGAACCATCAGAAAGCTGAAGCCAGGGCACTCAAGAAGACAAAGAGAAGATCTGCAAGCACAACCCAAACTCTAGGAGTCATTAGCCCCATCACCTGGGAAGCAGGATATGATAATAGGATTAAGCCACAGATATCAAGGCCTAGAAAAACACTCGGAAATAGCCTCAAGGTTCATGCCACAGGAACAGGAAACTATTCCAAAAGGCTAGAGGGGGTATAAAAACTTACTGCCCATATGCTCAACTCCTCTTTCTTCTCCTCTGCCCTTTCTTGCAAGGACCATCTTTCTGCTTCTTCAATAAACTGTAACCTTCTTCCCAAAGCAGTCGCCATGTTGCTTATTTATCCCGGCTTGGATGAACCAGGATGAAGACTTACTTCTGACACCCTCCCTCACTACGCTTGGCTAGGCAGACCTCAAGGTTCCTTCCAGCAGTATGATTCTATGACCTTTCTGATGTTTAGTAGAGCTATCCGAGGTCTGAAATCCACCAGCTGGCCACAGTTAATTGTTTTCTAGGTTATTTTGTTGAGGGCTACTATGTACTCATAGCCCATCTGCACATAGATCCAAAAACTGGACACAGAGAAAGCAGGAGAAAGAAGACAAAGCTTTTCAAATTATGGATCTCAAGGTATTTGAGTGTATCAAGAAGAGCTAGTCCACCCATCTGTTGCCAAATAAGACTTGGTTGATTGCCATCTTGAGGTGACAATCAGCTGATGCAAGCAGTGGATGAACTAGACAAAATTGCTGTGCTTTGCAAGATTGAGAGAATTAAAAAAAAGGGGGGGATAGCTGGGGATGGCGCTCACAAAGATATTGGAACATTTTGGGAAGAACTATGGATTGTAGCCAGGGATAGAATGAGATGCATTAAGCATTTATCAATATTCATTTATGTGCTATTCGTTAGGTCTATATGTCTGCCCAGCTCTGTACCAGATCTTGGTGGCATACAATACAAGAAAACTAAGAACATGCAGATAAAACACAAATAGGAAATTCCAACTGTCCAGAAAATAACACTATTCTAGTCAAGAGAAATGTGGAGGGATCTATTGCTCACTCAACTCAATTTTATTTTTTAATGAAAAAAGCCAAGTTCTCAAGGCTCTTCTAAGCATAGTCAAGATTGAGGCCAGATGAATCTCAAGAGCAGGGGTCTTCACACTTGGCCCTTTGCTGACTTATGGACTTCAACTCCCAGAATTCCTCAGCCAGGCACCTTTACCTGAGGATGTCTATTCTAGGACAGAATAACAGAATGCAGAATAACAGGATAACAAAGTTGGAAGGGACTTTGGAGGTCGTCTAGTCCGACTCCCTGTCAACCTACCTATTCAAACAGGAGACCCTATATCATTTCAGACAAATGGTTGTCCAGTGTCTTCTTAAAATCCTCCCATGTTGGAGCACCCACAACAATATTATGAGCTGCTGAGAACTGAGACGTTCTCCATGGAAGATGTTATCTAGCCTGGTAACGAAACATTCAGAAACCAATCCACAAACTCAGAGAAGGAACCTCCATCCTCAATGTCCCAAAGGTGTTATAGGGGTATCATAATATTTCAGTTCACTTCTAGGCATCAGTTTTGGAAGTATCCCTAATCTGTTCTTCTGAAGAAACATCTCTTTGTCGTCTCTTCTGTCCCACCCAAAGGTGATCTTTGATGTATCTCTTTTGGGTGTCTTCCAATGCTGAGACTACGGAGGGTGAAGTCTATGGAGGTTCTTCGTCATCCAGGTCATGGTTTTTCCCAGAGATGCTTTTTCAAGAGGCAACTGGACTTTCTTTTTCCTCTTTGAAGAGATTTTGCTTCTCATCCAAGAAGTTTCTTCAGTCTACAACACCATCCTTTCAGCAGTTCCAAGAAGGCTCCACATCCATTTGCACCGTTCAGGTGATGCTGAAGACACAGATTAAACCTCCAGGTGGCCTCAACCACTCTCTAAAACAGCAGTTCTCGACCTGTGGGTCGCGACCCCATTTGGGATCGAACGACCGTTTCACGGGGGTCGCCAAACACCGCAGTCCGCCATTTTTCCCCCTTTTCCCCTCGGCCGGTGCAGGGTGCACCACTGCCCATGCACGGGGTAGCACTGCGCATGCGCGATGCGGGCCTGTCACACCACGCATGCACGATTCGGGCCGTCACGCCATGCAGCGCATGCGCGATTCGGGCCGTCACGCCACGCATGCGCGATTCAGGTCATCGCGCCGCGCATGCGCGATTCAGGCCATTGCATGCTCGCCGTGCATGCACGATGCGGGCCGTCACACGTGCGCCACGCATGCGCGGTTCAGGCCGTTGCGCCGCGCATGCATGGTTCGGGCCGTCGGGCCGTCGCGCTGCGCATGCGCGGTGCAAGTCGGGGTGTCAGCCTGAAAAAGGTTGAGAACCGCTGCTCTAAAAGAAGGCAAATGACCAGCTGTCTGCAAGGAGTATAAATCCTTCCGTTCCCCCACCATCCAGTCAGAGCTGAAGAAGCTTCTTGGATGAGAAGCAAAACATCTTCAAAGCAAAACAAGAAAGTCCAGTTGCGTCTTAAAAAAAAACACTTTTGGGATTTCAGGACAAATGCTTGTCCAATCTCCATTTCCCACCCGCAAGGTTAGCCAAAATGGGTTCAAACATTTCACCCTTTTGCTGGAAATGTAAAACAGCAATAGGATCATATTACCATATGTGGTGGGAATGCCCAAAGACTCGTGAGTATTGGCACAGGACACGAAACTGGTTATTATTATTATTATTATTATTATTATTATTATTATTATTATTATTATTATTATTATTATTATTATTATTATTATTATTATTATTATTCAAATTTATATGCCGCCCTTCTCCTAAGACCCAGGGTGGCTCAGAACAACAATACAATAAAAAATTTAAAAATTAATTGCATTCACACAACACACAAACACAATCAGCTCACAGACACTGATGGAGGGACACTTCTAGGGCCCAGGGGCAGAGCACAGCTCATACGTCCCAAGCCTGTCGGCATAGATGTGTCTTCAACAGTTTTCGGAAAGCTAGGAGGGAGGAAGCAGGACGAACCTCTGTGGGAAGCTGGTTCCAGAGGGCTGGGGCAGCAACAGAGAAGGCCCTTGCCCTATGCCCCGCCAGATGGCATTTTTTAACAGACGGGACTCGTAGGAGGCCAACCCTATGCGCCCTAACCGGTCGCTGGGATTCATGAGACAGAAGACGGTCCCGCAAGTATCCTGGCCCATTGCCATGAAGGGCTTTATAGGTCATAACCAACACTTTGAATTGTGTTCGGAGACCAATAGGTAGCCAGTGCAGCTCGCGGAGAGCTGGAGTGATATGAGCATGTCTTGGGAGACCCAAGACAGCTCGCGCGGCTGCATTCTGGACTACTTGTAGTCTCCGGACATTCTTCAAAGGTTGCCCCATGTAGAGAGCATTACAGTAGTCGAATCTCGAGGTGACAAGGGCATGGGTGACTGTGAGGAGTGACTCCCGGTCCAAATAGGGCCGCAACTGGCGCACCAGGCGAACCTGGGCAAATGCCCCCCTCGCCATAGCCGAAAAATGGTTGAGGGATATATTAACACTGGACTTCGAGTTAAAACCGGGATGCTTCTTGTTGGGAATAACGACAGAAAAATAAGACAAGGGAACAATCTACCTGCTTCTACACATCCTGACTGCAGCTAGGCTCGCTTTTGCGCAAAAATGGAAGAGCAAGGAAATGCCCACAGAGGAAGGGTTAATACATAAAATATTAGCATGTGCGGAAATGGACAGGCTCACCATGATATTAAAAGATAAATCTGGATCAGTTTATTACGAAACCTGGGATACATTTTACCACTGGAGGCATTCGAAGAGGACGGTTGGGATTAAAGATGAATGTTAAGATAGAGATATACGTTATTTAAGCATTGTATATAAATCTTAGATGTATATGTAGAGATGAAGAATGGATTGTAAAAAGTGGAATAATCTGATGAGAATGTATATACTGGAATGTCACCTTAAATCCAATGTTTGTTTGTTTTTAACTGTATTATAAATAAAATTTGTAAAAAAAAAATGTTTGTCCAATCTCTTCTTTAAAAAGAACCTCTGTGTTGGAGCAATGCTGGAAGAAATGGTTGCCATTTTTCCTAAGCCTTTACTGGCCCTTGCAGAAAAGATGTAACTGTCGTGGGCCTCTCCCTGAGAATCCCCATTATCTTTAACTTTAACTTTATTTAAATTTCTATGCCGCCCTTCTCCTGGGACCCAGGGCTGCTTACAACAATAATGCAATAAAGTTAATTCACCAATAAAAAAAATCAACCATCCAATCCAAAACACATTCATTCAGTCCAAAACACATACATACAACATGCAATCAAAATCAACACACAATCACTGATGGAGGCACATTTCCTAGGCCCAGGGGCAGAGTACAGTTCATATGCCCCAAGCCTGTCGGCATAAGTAAGTCTTCAACAGTTTTTGGAAGACTAGGAGGGAGGAAGCAGTGTGAACCTCTGAGGGAAGCTGGTTCCAGAGGGCTGGGGCAGCGACGGAGAAGGCCCTTGCCCTAGGCCCTGCCAGATGACATTGCCTAATAGACGGGACTCATAGGAGGCCAACCCTATGTGCCCTAACCAGTCGCTGGGATTCATGAGGCAGAAGACGGTTCCGCAAGTAACCTGGTCCATTGCCATAAATTATATTCTCAACGCGGGAAGACACCCGGAAGTTGAAGCTTCTTTCCCTTTTGAGCGCCAAGTGGGGAACCCTTTCATGCTTTGCAGACCTTTGAATCAAAGCAGGGGAGGGAGCCAACCCTTAAATCATCTGCTTTTAAAACATATACTAGGGGAAGAATAAAATCACCTACCCGTGCCTACAAACCACTCCTAGTCATTATCCAGCCTGGAGCAGCACTTCCAAAAGTCTATTATCACATCAATAGTTCCTCTCTCTCTCTCTCTCTCTCTCTTTTTCTGTTCCTCTGAAGCTCAAATTCAGCACCGACGTCGCATGAGGTGGCACGTCTCAAAGCATCAGCCTTTCCCTGCTCCTGAAGAAGCCCTGCTAAAAAGTATAACAAAATTAAAAAGGAGACCTATTCAAACGAGCGTTGATTGAAGCCGGGGCAAGAAAAAGGGGTGGGTTGAAAGCATCAGTACCCTGTTTTTCAGCAGACAATCGCGGCCTTTTTCAAAAGAGACCGTGAATAGCGCGTTTGCAGTAAAAGCAGCGGCATGTTCGGAAACACGTCGAAGGGTGAGCTGAATAGATAGCGCTCCTTGGGATGCCTCCCCAAGGAGAGAATTTTGCAAAGATTTCAAGGATCCTAGACTTGGAACAGGTACACGAGCTGGTGGAGGCCTTCTCGAATATTTTAAGACAAGATAAGATAAGATAAGATAAGATAAGATAAGATAAGATAAGATAAGATAAGATAAGATAAGATAAGATAAGATAAGATAAGATAAGATAAGATAAGATAAGATAAGATAAGATAAGATAAGATAAGATAAGATAAGATAAGATAAGATAAGATGGGATAGGATAGGATAGGATAGGATAAGGTAAGGTAAGGTAAGGTAAGGCAAGGCAAGGTAAGGTAAGGTAAGGTAGGGTAGGGTAGGGTAGGGTAGGATAAGATAGGATAGGATAGGATAAGATAAGATAAGATAGGATAGGATAGGATAGGATAGGATAAGATAAGATAAGATAAGATAAGATAAGAAAAGAAAAGATAAGATAGGATAGGATAGGATAGGATAAGATAAGATAAGATAAGACAGGATAGGATAGGATAAGATAAGATAAGATAAGATAAGACAGGATAGGATAGGATAGGATAGGACAGGACAGGACAGGACAGGACAGGACAGGACAGGACAGGACAGGACAGGACAGGACAGGACAGGACAGGACAGGACAAGACAAGACAAGACAAGACAAGATAAGATAACCTTTATTGTCATTTTTTTTACTATGGGCACAACGGCACACATCAAAAATGAAATTTAGTTGCCCTCTCTCAAAGTGAAACACATACATGACACACACCTAAACATACTATATACAACATATGTATGGACTCACAGCCCTACATATACGTAACAAATAAATATTAGATACTGTCCGTCTTGAATATATAACGGAAGGAGGAGGCTTGAGAGTTCACAAGATTGATGCTGTATGGAATGAAACTATGGCTGAATCTGGATGTTCTGCTTCAGATACCACGAAGCCCCCTCCTCCCAGAAGTTAATAAGGAAAACAGGTCATGAAGAGGGTGTGTAGTGTCCCAGACAATCTTACGGACCCTACTCAAGCAATGCTTCTGTGCTATGTCCTGGATGGGAGGGACGGAACTGCCAATAACCTTTTCTGCTGTCCTCACCACTCTCTGCACCGCCTTCCTGTCTGAAGCAAGGATGCTTCCAAACCAGACTGTGATGCCATATGACAGGATCCTCTTGATTGTCCCTCTGTAGAAAGTGGTCAGGACAGGGGAAGAAAGATGTGCTTTTCTCATGCGACACAGAAAATGCAGGCACTGCTGTGTCCACTTTTATTGCCGAGTTTGGCAAATGTCTTTAAAAAGCGCCCATTCTTTCCCCCCAGAAAGGTCAATGCACAAGATGCGAAGCATGGGAAGTCCTTTAGCACATTCTTGTCACATTCAGGCAACTCTCATGGGCTTCCTCACTTGTTGCCTTGGCAGTGGAGAGCTTCAGCTGCTATAAATACAGGGTTCGAATAGGCTGAACAGAAAGATCAGCAAGGAATCACGTTAAACCTGGTTCCTTCAGAATTCGCAGATGACACCAAACTGTCAGGAGTAACCAACACTCCAGAAGACAAACTCAGGATCCAAAAAGATCTTGACCAACTTGAACAATGGGCCCTATCCAGCCAAATGAGTTTCAGTGTGGAGAAAAGCAAAGTCTTACGCTTAGGCAGGAAAAACCAAAGGAACAAATACAGATTGGGCGAGACCTGGCTCAAAAACAGTAATTGGTAGAGGGACCTTGGAGTCCTAGTGGACGATCACTTGACCATGAGCCAGCTGTGTGCAGCAGCAACCAAAAAAGTTAATACAGTCCTGGGTTGTATAAACAGAGGCACAGAATCAAGATCACGGGAAGTATTAGTACCCCTTTATAAAGCCCTAGTAAGATCACACCTGGAATACTGCAGCCAATTTTGGTCACCATACTACAAAAAAGATGTTGAGAGTCTGGAAAAAAATTCAGAGAAGAGCAACTAAGATGATCAAAGACCTAGAGACTAAAACATACGAAGAATGGCTGCAGGACTTGGGTTTGGCTAGTCTAAAGAAAAAAAGAAATAGGGGAGACATGATAGTGGTGTTCCAGCATTTGAGGGGCTGCCAGAAGGCAGAGGGGGTCAGGTTGTTCACCCGAGCATCAGAGGGAAGGATGAGAAACAATGGATGGAAACTGACCAAAGAGAGAAGCAACCTGGAATTAAGGAGAAACCTCCTGACAGTGAGGACAATTAACCAGTGGAACAGCTTCCCACCAGAAATCGTGGGCACTCGCATCACTGGAGGTTTTTAAGAAGAGACTGGACAATCACCTCTCTGAGATGGTATAGGTTCTCCTGCTTGAGGAGGGGGCTGGACTAGAAGACTTCCAAGGTCCCTTCCAGCTCTATTCTATTCAATAGGATCTCCTGAGAAGTTCTGGATGGTGGGTGATGTTGCCTTTTTCACTGATGTTACTCACGAATGAAGGCAAATATAGGTGTTGCAGGATAACATTGCAGGATCCAATCTGGGTCAGTCACCGGAACTAGAGATTTAGTTTTCCAATCTTTTGGACTCGTGCTGGAGCCAATCCTCACGGAACCTCTCTCTAGCAGTGTGTGCTTTGAGCTAGTCTATGTGCAGTATTAATGTAGTGCCTGCTGGGGTGTAGCTTTTTAGCTGTTGATTGAGGTGTTGATGGCTGGTTATTAAGCCGTTGGCTGTTGTTTCCTTGTGCTGCCAAGCCCTCAGCTCCCAAGTAGCTGATCAGCGGATGGTAAATCAGGCTTCCCAGGCTTCAATCAATGCTCTGGCTATTTTTGTACCTGCTAGGCCAACAATCTTAGTAGCTGCAAAATTGATGGCATGTCCTTGATACTGCTGTGCTAGCGCGATTGGGGGGGAGTGTGCGCTCACAGCAACACTAGAGCCTGCACAATGCTCGCAGCATCACTAGCGCCGGCACGACGACTTGACACTAGCATGAGTGGGGTGTGTGGAAGCGTGCACACACGCATGCACTAGCCAGCCACTCAAGTGGCCCAGTGGCCAATAGCCCACGGCCTGGTAGTGGGCCACAACTCACAGGTTGGGGACCCCTGCTTTATAGAGCTCAACCCTTTTTTGTCACTTTTTAACTTTCTATTAGAGAGACACCTAAATGGGAGCAGGTCCTGGGGAGGTCTGCTGAAATGCCCTATCTCACTATAGCCAGTTTGATGTAATGGTTAAGACACCAGGCATGAAAGCAGGAAACTGGGTGACTTTGGGCCAATCAATAGGAAACTGTGAGATCTAGTCCGGCCTTAGGCATGAAAGCTGACTGGGTGACTTTAGGCCAATCACTAGGAGACTGTGAGTTCTAGTCCACCTTAGATATGAAAGCTGGCTAGATGACTTTAGGACAATCACTAGGAGACCGTGAGTTCTAGTCCCACTTTAGATACGAAAGCTGGCTGGATGACTTTAGGACAATCACTAGGAGACTGTGAGTTCTAGTCCCACCTTAGAAAGCTGGCTGGATGACTTTAGGACAATCACTAGCAGACCGTGAGTTCTAGTCCCACTGAGTGAATATTTTTGTACCTGCTAGGCCAACAATCTAAGTAGCTGCAAAATTGATTGCATGTCCTTGTTCATTGCAATGTGAGGCTACCAATGAGTTCGGGCCTCTTTGTCTGACCTCTGGCTTGTGTTCTTGTGGTTAGCTTCCTCCCCGTCACGGTTGTAAATGCGAAAAATGATCATAAGTCATTTCATTTTCAGTGCCGTTGTAACTTTGAACAGACACTAAATGAAGTGTTGTAAATCGAGAACTTCCTGTACTTACAATGGATGACTCTAAAACATTATTTGAATCATGGAATACCATTCTTTCCTTCTGTCCCCGCGAACAAAATAGCTGCATTCACATAGACCAGTGGTGGCGAGCCTATGGCACGCGTGCCAGAGGCGGTACTCGGAGCCCTCTCTGTGAGCACGTGTGCCATGCCCCGGAGATGGCAACCATCCCTCTTCAACCAGCCGCCCACTAACTCACCGAGGTCCCACATGGCCAGATGCATCCCAGCACAGCTGGCTTCCCTCCCTCCTGTCCCAACCCTTCTGGCCTCGCATGCTCTCCTTTTCCAGGGTACGACCCACTGCATCGCCTCCTCAGCTGTCGGCCGTCTGTTCAACTCAGAGGCGGCTTCTCTAAACTTCTGGTGGTGGGCTGTGGAGCCCCAGAGTGCGCTGGTCGAGGGCCAGCGGGCTGTGGCTGCTGAGACACTGTTGGCCCCTATGCGCTCACTGGCCTCTGTGTGCAGGGGCCGATGGTGTCAGGCAGCAGCCGCGCCAGACCCTGCCTCGCCCTGCGACAATGGCACCCCAGCCCTGCCTTGCCTTGCCCTGCCTCACCCCACAGGACGAGCCTCCTGCCCACTGCCCCACCTGCCAGAGACCCCCTGGATCTCCCCGAACCCTGCCCGGCCCCCACAGGCATCCATCCCCACGAGCAACATCGAGATGACCATGCCCAACATTGAGGTGACCCACCCAGTTTGCCATGACCACCACAGCCATGCCCACCTAATGAGTCACGCACATCTGGCACCCGGTGATAAATAAGTTGGTTTTGGGTTGCAGTTTGGGCATTCAGTCTCTAAAAGGTTCGCCAACACAGACAGCACATTTGATACGACGATCGCATTGACCTATTTTCTTTGTATTGTTTCCATAATGTATTGAATTGTAAAATAACTGTACTTTACAGCCACACTCAGCCTACTAAGCTGTAATCTGCTTACTAAGCTTAAGACGAATCAATACGGCTAAGCAAAGATTTGATTTGGAGATTCAGTTTCAACTTTTTTTTTTTAAATTTGGCTCTCCAAATCAATCTGACTTTCCAAACTAAACTGATGGAATGGTCAATTGGGTGTCTCCGATTCAGCTTGATGGGTTCAAGAGGTGAGGACGGGGGGGGGGCTGTCTGTAAAATTTTTATTTTATTTTTGTCTCTGTTTGGACAGTCGGAAGAAAATGATTGCTGGCTTGGAATGGAGGTATTCCATGCAGCTAAGTTGCTTTTTGTTTTTTTGCATCTGAACGAATCAATAACCCAAATCAAATCAAGAGAGTCAGTTCAATGTTAGTCTCAAAATAAATAATAATAACAATAAAATTGGAAGGGACTAAAGTTGGAAGGGACTTTGGAGGTCATCTAGTCCAACCCCCTGCTCAGGCAGGAAACCCTACACCATTCCAGACAAATGGCTGTCCAGTCTCTTCTTAAAAACATCCAGTGTTGGAGCACCCACAACTTCTGGAGGCAGATTGTTCCACTGGTTAATTGTTCTCACTGTCAGGAAGTTTCTCCTTAGTTCTAGGTTGCTTCTCTCCTTGGTTAGTTTCTACCCGTTGCTTCTTGTCCTGCCTTCAGGCGCTTTGGAGAAAACTTGACTCCCTCTTCTTTGGGGCAGCCCCTGAGATACTGGAACACTACTATCATGTCCCCCCTCATCCTTCTCTTCGTTAAACTAGATATAACCAATTACAGCAGCCTTTTCTTATATGTTTTAGCCTCCAGTCCCCTGATCATCTCTGTTGCTCTTCTCTGAACTCTTTCTAGAGTCTCAGCATCTTTTTTACATCGTGGTGACCAAAACTGGATGCAGGATTCCAAGTGTGGCCTTACCAAGGCATTGTAAAGCGGTATTAACCCTTCACGTGATCTTGATTTACTCTCTCTATGTATAAAAGGGGGAAGCTTCTTGTTGTTGAAATATATTTATCAGTATTCAGCTGGGGGGAATAATCCATGAACATGTGTTTTTTTAATGTCTTTGCCTTGTTTTTGTATTTTTTTGGTTCCTTTTGGATTTTGTATATTTATGAATAAAAATGAAAAAAAATATTAAAAAAAAGACAAATCAAAGAGGTGATTCCTTCTACTTGAATTCCTAATTGGCTCATCTCAAAGAAAAGAAATATTATATTGTGATAGCAGTCCAAATGGTTTCCCTATAGACATTCCAGGCTGGTTTTTTTTATTTTGGTTTAAAGTTTTTTTTCCAGATTTCATAAATAATATTTTTTTTATTTCTCAAGAACTTAGGGATATCCTATTTCTCGGTTAGAATTACTTTTGAAACATTGCCCAAAGCAGAATGGAAAATAAAGCTGGAGTTTCTACCCCATATTAAACATTCATAGAAATAGTCTAATTTCTGAATATCTATAGGATATTGCTAAGCTTTGCCAAAAAATATATTCTTGGTACATTTGAAAAAAAAAAGCCCAAACCCCAAAAATGCATTTTTATGATGGCTTGAAGATGTACAACATATATCATTCCTTCAATGTTTACAATTCAGATTCCATTTCTACAAATATACAAAACTTACCAAATGAATTTGGACTAAAACAGTTTCATTAGGCTGCATCTCAGAGGAAATTCAACCACAACTACAAATTAAGATAAAGCCACGCCAACTATTCTCTTAAAAAGAGAATAACAGAGTAACAGAGTTGGAAAGGACATTGGAGGTCATCTAGACCAATCACCTGGAAAACTAGACCAATCACCTGGAAAAGCAGGACACCCTATACCATTTCAGACAAGCGTCTCTCCAATCTCTTCTTAAAAACCTCCAGTGATGGAGCATCCACAACTTCTGAAGGCAGGTTGTTCCACTGGTTAATTGTTCTCACTGTCAGGAAGTTTCTCCTTAGTTCTAGGTTGCTTCTATCCTTGATTAGTTTCCATCTGTTGCTTCTCGTCCTGTCTTCAGGGGCTTTGGAGAATAGCTTGACTGCCTCTTCTTTGTGGCAGTCCTTCTCTTCATTAAACTAGACATCCCCAATTCCAGCAACTGTTCCTTGTATGTTTTACCCTCCAGTCCCCTGATCATCTTTGTTGCTGTTCTCTGCACTTTTTCCAAAATCTCAACATCTTTTTTTAAAATAAATAATATGGTGACCAAAAGTGGGTGCAGTATTGCAAGTAATTTCTTCCAGTACTTGGAATTTCTACCCTGGTATGATGACCAGCTTCAGCAGAGAGGCAGGGAAATCAAAAGCATGTAGACTCATGTAGACTGGTCAAATGATATGGAATCCTGATATATAATAATAATAATAATAATAATAATAATAATAATAATAATAATAATAATAATAATAATAATAAAGTTGGAAGGGACCTTGGAGGTCATCTAGTCCAACCCCCTGCTCAGTAGTGTGGGAAGAATCCAGAGAAAGAAATATTTTGGGAAATATTAAAAAGGCAGAATATTATATTTCCTCAAAGGATCTGTGGGAAATCACGCCCCCCCCAGAGAAGGAAGTATTAAAAGGGTAGAAAAATATATTTCCTCAGAGGATCTTAAAGAGGCAGGAAAGCATGCCCAGTTTTTTCTTAATAGCCCATGGTCTCCCTCTCCCAAGCAGAGACCAGCTCTATAGAGATGCAGATGTGAATCCAGGGAGCTAGAAGCTTAGGCAGACAAAGACCTAAAATCTATATACCCCATCCAAACTCTAGGAGTCATTAGCCCCAGCACCAGGGAAGCAGGCTATGACCTTTGGGTCATGATAGGATTAACTTATCACCATCAGAATACCAGAAAAGCACACTCAGACTCAGGTCAAAGTTCATGCCACAGGAACAGGAAGCAACTCCAAACAAAAGGCTCCAGAGGGTATAAAAACCCACTCTCCACATGTGCTCAGCCCTTTTCTCTCTCCTCTTTCCTGCCAGAACCATCTTTTCTGTCTGGCTCTTCAATAAACTGCAACCTTCTTTCTAAAGCAGTTGCCATGTTGTTTATCCCCGGCTTGGATGAACCAGGATGAAGACTTTTCTTCCAACAGATCTTAAAAAGGCAGAAAAGCATGCTCAGTTTTCTTAATAGTCCCAAGTCTCCCTCCCCCAAGCAGACACCAGCTCGGTAGAAATGCAGATGTAATGATCCATTCAGGAAGGTTGGAGCCCTCCAGCTAGAAACTGAAGAAATTAGGAAGACAAAGACCCCTGAAACCTACATACCCCACCCAAACTCTAAGACAGGACATAATAGGATTAACCCACCAAAAGGGCACACTCAGACTCAGGTCAAAGTGCATGACACAGGAAATACAAAGCCTTAAAGAGGAACAGGAAACAACCTCAAGAGCCCAAGAAGGTATAAAAAACCACCACTCTGCTCCATGTGGTCACTTTTTTTTTCCAGAGCCACATTTCTGTCCGGCTCTCCTCTTCAATAAACTACAACCTTCTTTCTAAAGCAGTCTCCATGTTGTTTATTCCCGGCTTCGACTGGACCCTGATGAAGACTTTTCTTTCAACAGTCGGTAGCTATTAAGTCAAGCTAGGGGAAAGCTAGAAATCCTGACAGTCAGAACAATTAACCAGTGGAACAGCTTGCCTCCAGAAACTGTGGGTGCTTCATCACGGGAGGTTTTTAAGAGGAGACTGGACCGCCGTTTGTCTGAAATGGTTTTGGTTCTCCCGCTTAAGCAGGAGGTTGGATTAGAAGACCTCCAAAGTTCCCTTCCAATTCTGTTATTCTGTTAACTCACAGTGAGAAACTCTGTGCTGGCGAAGAGATGACACAACGCATTTGCAGCCAGTTCTGCTGAAAGCTGTACAGCTTTCCCCCCTCCTTCCTTTTCTTTTCATCTCTTGAAGAACAGCTGCATGTTTACATTCTTAGCATTCCTGTCCTGCCCTCAGATTAATTCCCTTCTGCTGGGCTGATGTTCTCCTGCTGCTAACAAAAGCCCTGGCAACAATGTAAGAGGAAAGACAAGGGAAATTCGCTGGAATGGTGATAGGTTAGAGAAAGGGGATGAAAATAGCAAAGATATATTTCACAGAAACTATGTATTGCAGTTAAGAAGTCAGGAAAGCACAGAGGTGTAGAAGGGCAGATCTTAAAGTGGTAAGAGTGCAGGAAAGGAAAGAGGAGGAAGGGGAGAGAGGAGAGGAGAAGAGAAGAGAGGGGAGGGGGTAAGGAAAGAAGGGAGAGAGGAAGAGAGGGAGACCAAATGAAACATCTGCCAGAAAACAACCTAGTTCAGAAAGCACCAATGATCCACAACCCATACTGGCTGAGAAATTCTGTGAGTTGAAGTCCACATCTCTTAAATAGGGTGGCATGGAACGGAATAGAATGGAATGGAAGGAGTGGAGAGGGAGAGAAAGAAGAGAAGAGGAGAGGCAGGAGAGGAGAGGAGAGGAGAGGAGAGAAGAAGGGAAGGGAGTGAGAGGAGAGAAGAGAGGAGAGGAGAGAAGAGAAGAGAAGAGGGGAAGGGAAGGGAAGGGAAGGGAAGGGAGGGGAGGGGAGTGAGAAGAGAGAGAGGAGAGGAAGGAAGAGAAGGGAAGGGAAGGGAGGGGAGCGAGAGGAGAGGAGAGGAGAGAAGAGAAGAAAAGAAAGAAAAGAAAGAAAAGAGACAGGAGAGGAGAGGAGAGGCAGGAGAGGAGAGGAGAGGAGAGAAGAAGGGAAGGGAAGGAGCGAGAGGAGGAGAGGAGAGAAGAGAAGAGAAGAGAAGAGAAGAGAAGAGGGGAAGGGAAGGAGGGGAGCGAGAAGAGAGGAGAGGAGAGGAGGGAAGAGAAGAGAAGAGAAGAGAAGAGAAGAAGGGAAGGGAAGGGAGGGAAGGGAGAGGAGAGGAGAGAAGAGAAGAGAAGAAAAGAGAAGAGACAGGAGAGGGGAGGTAGGAGAGGAGAGGAGTGGAGAGAAGAAGGGAAGGGAGCGAGAGGAGAGGAGAGGAAAGGAGAGAAGAGAAGAGAAGAGAAGAGGGAAGGGAAGGGAAGGGAAGGGAAGGGAGGGGAGCGAGAAGAGAAGAGAGGAGAGGAGAGGAGGGAAGAGAAGAGGGGAAGGGAAGGAAGGGAGGGGAGCGAGAGGAGGAGAGGAGAGAAGAGAAGAGAAGAAAAGAGAAGAGAAGATGGGAAGGGAAGGGAAGGCGGGGAGGGGAGCGAGAAGAGAGGAGGAGAGGAGGGAAGAGAAGAGAAGAGAAGAAGGGAAGAGAGCGAGAGGAGAGGAGAGAAGAGGGGAAGGAAAGGGAAGGGAGGGGAGCGAGAAGAGAGGAGAGGAGAGGAGGGAAGAGAAAAGAAGAAGGGAAGGGAGCGAGAGGAGAGGAGAGGAGAGAAGAGAAGAGGGGAAGGAAGGGAAGGGAGGGGAGCGAGAACAGAGGAGAGGAGGGAAGAGAAGAGAGAAGGGAAGGGAAAGGAAGGGAGGGGAGGGGAGCGAGAGGAGAGGAGAGGAGAGAAGATAAGAGAAGAGACAGGAGAGGAGAGGCAGGAGAGGAGTGGAAAGAAGAAGGGAAGGGAGCGAGAGGAGAGGAGAGGAGAGGAGAGAAGAGAAGAGGGAACAGGAGAGGAGAGTAGAGAAGAACTTTGTTGATGAGAGAACTTTAATATTATATATGTTCACAATAGAAGAAGGGAAGGGAAGGGAAGGGAAGGGAAGGAAGGGAAGGGAAGGAGGAGAGTAGAGTACAGGAGAGCAGAGGAGATCTTTTGAGATCACAACTACTTGCCAACTAAGGATGCACAGAGATCGTGATGCCGTTGCAAAAATGATAAACGAGTTGCCCCAATCAAATTACAGTTTCTAAGTCATGGGAGGTCTGTATTGATTAGACCTGATTTTAAATATGTTTGGATTTCTGGACGAGACATATTACAAAAGATTCAAACGAGCTGGAAAATGTTCAAAGAACATTGAGAAATATCGAGTACCGGAAAGCAAATCTAATGAAGTCAGATGTCCTAGGATACTTCTTTTTTTGTTTCTGGGTGTTTTCAAGAGAAGACTAAACATCTGTCTGTTTGTCTGTCTGGATGGCTTCCATCTGGATTCCTACCCTCAGCAGGAGGATGGACCCTGTGGTCACAGATGTCTGCCTGTAATGATGGTATGTAAGCAATGGAACTCTGCAAATGACCCAAAAAATGAACGTGCAATTGGTAAATATGTTGAAATTTGCGGTATATATGTAACATCAACCAGCAGTTAAAAGACAGGGTGAAAACTTAATTTGCACAACACATGGACAGACTGCCCCATAGTTGCCCCAAAGAAGAGGGAGTCAAGCTATTCTCCAAAGCACCTGAAGGCAGGACAAGAAGCAATGGATGGAAACTAACCAAGGAGAGAAACAACCTAGAACTAAGGAGAAACTTCCTGAGGGTGAGAACAATTAACCAGTGAGACACCACCTGCCTCCAGAAGCGGTGAATTCTCCAACACTGGAAGTTTTTAAGAAGAGACTGGACAGCCATTTGTCTGGAATGGTATAGGGTTTCCCGCCTGAGTAGGGGGTTGGACTCGATGACCTCAAAGGTCCCTTCCAACTATGTTATACTCTTATTCTAAAGATGGGGGCCTATCTCACCTCTGGGGGAGAAAACTCCATAGAAAGACTCTCTTCCTTCCATATTATCTTCATATGTTATAAACATATGAAAAACAATTGGTAGGAATTGGGTATGTCTAGTTTAATGAAGAGAAGGACGAGGGGGGACATGATAGCAGTCTTCTAATATCTCAGGGGTGGCCACAAAGAAGAGGAGTCAAGCTATTCTCCAAAGCAATTCTCCAAAGCGCCTGAAGGCAGGACAAGAAGCAACGGATGGAAACTGTTGAGAGAAGCAACCTAGAACTAAGGAAAAACTTCCTGACAGTGAGAACAATTGACCAGTGGAACAACCTGCCTCCAGAAGTTGTGAATGCTCCATCACTGGAGGTTTTACAGAAGAGATTGGAGAGACGTTTGTCTGAAATGGTGTAGGGTGTCCTGCTTTTGCAGGTGGTTGGTCTAGATGACCTCCAAGGCCCCTTCCAACTCTGTTATTCTATTCTATTCTATTCTATTCTATTCTATTCTATTCTATTCTATTCTATTCTATTCTATTCTATTCTATTCTATTCCATACTTTTCTCTTCTCTTCTCTTCTCTTCTCTTCTCTCTCTTCTCTTCTCTTCTCTTCTCTTCTCTTCTCTTCTCTTCTCTTCTCTTCTCTTCTCTTCATTTTTTCAACTGGGAAACTCTGAGCGACCTAGACCAAGCTAAATCCAAAAAATGCTAGAGAATTCCTGGAAGTTTGATGCTCATATAAATCAGCCATCAGCAGACACATAGAGCTAAACAGCAGACCTGCCATTCAAAGAGGTAATTTAAAAGTCCAAAAGGAAGCAAACAAAAAAAGCCAAACCCTATTCAGCGCCCAATGAAGAAGAGATCACGATGGTGTTATCCCTTCAGTCGTGTCTGACTTTTGGCGAGTCTATGGGCCAGGTCTCCCCACCTCTTCCGATCTTGCGCTACTTCTTTGAGTTTTTCTAGGCTCTGACTGGTGTCAGCTTGCATGGTGTCCAACCACCATGTTCTTTGGTGGCCTGGTTCCCTTTTACCATTAAATGTAGAGATCGCTGAAATTGATACTAGACTAGCAGTCGAGCAAGCTGTAAACAACACAACAATCGAGGAACTACAAACTCAGGTAAAGAAACAAACAAACAACAGCCTAACGAAGGAATAACCAAGGACACTTCCACCAATACTGACAGGGTAAGCAACCTGTATATAAACAGAGAGCCAACCCATGATGGTCACTGATGTTGTTACCTAGTTGGACGAACTGTCTGGAAAAAAACCCAACCCAGCTCAAAGAGCACCAAGGACTCCACAGCCCTCCTTCCTTTTCCTCCACCTCCTCCTCTTCCTCCTCTTCCTCACCACAAACCCTACTCCCTTCTAGCGCTGATGATGTTACCTAGTTGGGTCATGAAACCCTTGCAAAAAAGCAACCAAGCTGAAAGAACATCAAGGACTCCACAGTTGTTGTTGTCGTCGTTGTCATTGTCATTGTCATCCTCCTCGTCCTCCTCGTCTTCCTCCTCCTCCTCCTCCTCTCCACAAACTCTACTCCCCTCTAGCATTGATGAAGTTACCTAGTTGGGTCATGAAACCCTTGCAAAAAAGCAACCAAGCTGAAAGAACATCAAGGACTCCACAGTTGTTGTCGTTGTCGTTGTCTTCCTCCTCCTCCTCCTCCGCCTCCTCCACCTCTCCACAAACTCTACTCCCCTCTAGCATTGATGATGTTACCTAGTTGGGTCATGAAACCCTTGCAAAAAAGCAACCAAACTGAAAGAACACCAAGGACTCCACAGTTGTTGTTGTCGTCGTTGTCATTGCCATTGTCATTGTCATCCTCCTCCTCCTCCTCCTCCTCCTCCTCCTCCGCCTCCTCCTCCTCTCCACAAACTCTACTCCCCTCTAGCATTGATGATGTTACCTAGTTGGGTCATGAAACCCTTGCAAAAAAGCAACCAAGCTGAAAGAACATCAAGGACTCCACAGTTGTTGTTGTCGTTGTTGTCATTGTCATTGTCATCCTCCTCGTCCTCCTCCTCGTCCTCGTCCTCCTCCTCCGCCTCCTCCTCCTCTCCACAAACTCTACTCCCCTCTAGCATTGATGATGTTACCTAGTTGGGTCATGAAACCCTTGCAAAAAAAGCAACCAAGCTGAAAGAACACCAAGGACACCACAGTTGTTATTGTCGTTGTCGTTGTCATTGTCATTGTCATCCTCCTCCTCCTCCTCTCCTCGTCCTCCTCTCCACAAACTCTACTCCCCTCTAGCACTGATGATGTTACCTAGTTGGGTCATGAAACCCTTGCAAAAAAAGCAATCAAGCTCAAAGAACACCAAGGACACCACAGTTGTTATTGTCGTTGTCATTGTCATCCTCCTCTTCCTCTTCCTCCTCCTCCTCCTCCTCCTCCTCCTCCTCTCCACAAACTCTACTCCCCTCTAGCATTGATGATGTTAACTAGTTGGGTCGTGAAACCCTTGCAAAAAAGCAACTGAGCTCAAAGAACACTAAGGACTCCACAGTTGTTGTCCTCCTCCTCCTCCTCCTCCTGCTCATCATCATCATCACCATCCATCACAAACCCTACTTCCTTCTAGCACTGATGATGTTACCTAGTTGGGTAAGAAAACACCCAAGCTCAGAAAAACCCCACCACCACCCAGGACCTCACAACCATGGTTTTGCACCAACTGGGCAATGCTGCCACGATGCTGCACAGGGTGGCCTCCACATCTCCTTATGAATGCCCAGTCAACAGCTTCATTGGCTCCTCCCAAGCTTGGCTCTATGTAACTGATCCTCACTGGCTACAAGGGTGAGTAATGGGCTGCTGCTTTGCAAGGCTCTAGCTACAGGGGTTCTCAACCTTGGCAACTTTAAGACTTGTGGACTTCAACTCCCAGAATTCCTCAGCCAGCTTTGCTGGCTGAGGAATTCTGGGAGTTGAAGTCCACAAGTCTTAAAGTTGCCAAGGTTGAGAACCCCTGCTCTAGCAGAACCGCTCAGAGAGTGGCTTCAAAGAAGGAAAAAAGCTGTTGACCCTGACTCAGTCTTCTCCGTCCTATTGTGGCCAAAGAAAAGAAACTGGCAAGCTTCCCAGTGGGACAATCACACCCTCCTTCCTCCCCCCCCCACACGCATCTTTTGAGAAGCCACCTCTGATCCTAGAGGTCACATACAGTAGGATCAATCTCTTAGTGGTTGATCGCTCTCTGGAAGTCTGTTGTGGCAGAAGTCATTTGTTGCCTGGAAGGATGCCGAAGCCGCTTGTCTCCCCGACGCACACAGTGCACACTTGTAAATAAACCCAGCTACAACACAATATACAAGCAGGAGCAGATGGTAGAAAGAAGCCTGTAATGAGGTAGCCAGGAATCCAGCTGCTGGAATAGAATCATCTCTCTCTCACACAAACACACACAGTTTTTTTCCCTATCTCTTTCTCTCCCTCCCTCTCTCACTTTCTCTCTCTCTCCCCCCCTCACTCTCTCTCTCGCTCACTTGCTTTCTCTCTCACACTCACTTTCTCTCACTCACTCTCTCACTCACTTTCTCTCTCACACTCTTTCTCACTCACTT
>JARGCV010000759.1:57500-136912 GCA_034064705.1 Bothrops alternatus | reverse complement strand
TAACAAGCACTCTTTGTCAAGGGACTCGTGATCCTCCTGAATGTTATCTCCAGATTCTGAGGGAAGCTTTGAAGAAATAAATACACTAGCCAAAAAAATAGGCCTAATTTTCAGAGGCTTAGTCAGTGTTAAATCAGCTGACAGAACTCCAAATATTGATTTGATTTTAATTCTGGCGCAAACTAAATTCTCCTTTCAGTGATTTGGTCTGATTCCTCCTATGCCTGCACAGCTTGATAAGGATTTTGAGATTGGCATGCTTTCCCGCCCTTTAAAAGTCCAAAGCTGATGTAATAATAATGGTAAAATTTGGGTGATGTGTGAGTTGGAAAGATTTATCTTATGGGATGGAAAGTCGTGCGGGGAGAAGGAACCGGCTAGGTTCTGAAATATCTGGTTTCGTAGCAAATCTGCATTTTGGAGCTCAATTCTCAGCACATTTAACCTGGTTACTAAAGCACCAATTTTTCAGGAATGCACACTGGGCCTAAACCATGAACTACTCAGATGGGTGGAGTTTGCACAGCATGCTAAGCCATCAAAAAAATCAACCAAGATTAAAAAAAATACTCCATCTCAGCATTTGGTATGTATGCAAACTACAAAGTCTCCCGTTGCATTGTGGGATGTGTGAACGCCATTAAAATTAAGCCAACTAGAACATATTTTACATTTGTTCTTAAAAGCTGGGCTGCTGTTTCCTGGTGCACCCAGACATAACCATGATTTATGATAGAGGTGTGTTTTAATTTTATTCTACGAAAAACAGGTGAAGTTTTCCTCCAGAGCGGGGGGGGGGGGGAAGGTGATACAGGTAACCTTCGACTACCACCACAACTGAGTCCCAAAATTTCTGTTTCTGAGCAAGACCGTTGTTAAGTGCCCCATTTTACAACGTTGCATGCCACTGTTGTTAAATCAATCCCCGCAGTCATTCAGTTAGTAAGACGGTTGATAAGTGAATCTGACTCCCCCGTTGACTTGGCTTGTTAGAAACTCTCAAAAGAAGGTCACCTAACCCCCACCACCCCAGGGACACTGCGACCGTCATAACTATGAATCACTTGTCAAGTGTCCGTATTTTAATCACGTGGGATGCAATAATGGTCATACGTGTGAAAAACGGTCCCTAAGTCACGTTTTTCAGGGCCGTCGTAAACTTGAACAAACGGTTGTAAGCCGAGAACTACGTGTCATCAAGAAGGTTTCGTGAATTTCATTTTTAAGCTCCCATTTCAGACTTAGCCAATGACAAAGAAGCACATTTCTCAGAAAAAAACTTTGCAAACTTTAAAGGAAAGAGCTGGGCTTAGGTCGTTACTTAACCGTGAAAGTTGGATGACCTTCAAACATTCATTTTTTCTAACTCTCTGGCTCAGATATCTTGTAAATCAGTTGCTCTGGAGGGGAAAGACAACTGATTCATATCTGTGTCTTTCCCACCCACCAGACTGTCTTCAGCCTGACCAGCCAAACGTGTTTAACCTGACTCTTGGGCCTTCCGTGGTCCTCCCGGTCCAAGGTCACGCATGTTCTCCTTCAGCAAGCAAAAACCTCTATAGCTACATGTTAATTTCTCTGAGCCAGAAGTTGCCATTCTAACCCCGGAGGCAACTTGATTAAGTTTGATTGCCTTTCCCAAGCCAAGTATCATCTGGCTGGCAGAAACGTTCATAAAGAAAAAGTCCTCCATCTGAGCTGCCTGTGATTTCATAAATAGGATCACGTCAAATGAATCGCCTTTCCAAACCGGCGCATTCGTGGGAACAAATGCAAACTGACAGTGAAAGAGATAACAACCACGCGGAGTTTGTTAAGCATCCGCTGATTTTTGTCTCGTAGAAGGTCGCGTGAGCAATCACGTGACCCTGGGGGACACCGCAACCATCGTCAATCTGAGTCACGTGACAAGGGTCTGAATTTTGATCACGAGATCCTGGGGACGTTGCAAAGTGTGAAAAATGACCATAGGTCACTTTTTCCAGCGCCGTTGTGACTTTGAAGGGTCACTAAAAAACTACGATAAGTCGATGATTACCTGGAAAAATGTTGGAATGTCATGAAAGTCAGAAAGCAAAGATGAGCAGCATCTGCTTTACTACAGGGCCATTAAAATTATTTTGAATTGCTGGGGCCAACTCTTATTTTATGAAGGAAAAAAACAGTGTAGTTCTCTGCTCCAGGCATTTCAGAATAGAACAGAATGGAATAGAGCTGGAAGAGACCTTGGAGGTCTTCTAGTCCAGCCCCCTGCTCGAGCAAGAGAATCGATACCATCTCAGACAGGTGATTGTCCAGTCTCTTCTTGAAAATCTCCAGTGATGTTCCACTGGTTAATTGTCCTCACTGTCAGGAAGTTTCTCCTTAATTCTGGGTTGTTTCTCTCTTTGATCAATTTCCAACCATTATTTCTCATCTTTCCCTCTGGTGCTTTGGTGAACAACCTGGCCCCCCTCTGCCTTGTGGCAGAAAGACGTTTCTGCCAAAACCCGGAATCGAATGAGGGACCTTTAGATCTTCAGTCTAACGCTCTCCCAACTGAGCTATTTCAACAGCTGTTTCAAGACAAAACTTTACCCCAAAGATCAACCACCGAAGTGGACACACTGGTATTCCTCTGAGTAGCCAAGAAGCAATCCCAGAGCAGAAAGACTGGAATCAGTATCATCCCTAGGATAGGTTTTCACTTATTCTTAGTTGTATTTTTTCTTAATTCTCTTTTTATTCGATTCCATGCTTTACAGTAGTGGCCAAAATTTGTGGAAACCGTTTGGGAAAAGTGTATAGTAGAAATGCCACCTTTGGTTAAGTTTTCACCATTTTTTTCTCTCTAATTTCTTTATAGCTGTAGCCTTGTTCATTTAATAATACTACTTTGCATCGCTTTCTGGGCGACCAGTCAACTCTTTGCACCATTACTTTAATTTTATTACATTTTACAAGCTCACTAAATAAAAGAACACAAAAAAAACCCCAACCAACTTGATAGGGATCACATAACACACGGACAAATGTCCTCCTCTCAGCTTCAATACATGAGATCGATAACTGAATCCTACTGTGATCTGATTGGCTCATGGCCAAAACAAGATGACACCCGATTGGCTCTCTAAACACTCACGCTCATTGGCTACAATCAGAGGAAGGAAAGCTAGCTGATATCAACCTAAGCAAAATGTGCTTCCATTTTCTGGTTATTTGGCTATCACTTTTCATAGCATACAGTACAGATAATTGAACAAACTTTGTTGCATTACATTCTTGATTAAAATTATCTTTCCATTGATATACAATTTTATGGTACTACTCCCCCCCCCCAAAAAAGTGGTGTTATTGGCCACCAAAGCTCAAAAAAATCACTTTTCCCAAAAGGTTTCCACAATTTTGGCTTCTACTGTAGTTTTAGGGAATGCTTTAATGATTTTAATGATGTTTTGGTATAAAATCAGAAGAACAATCTCGGTTTCCGAGCGATTGCCAGATGCAAGGAAGTTGTATATTGGAACAGTGGAAGAGCAAAGCAACGGGGTAATAAAAGACAAGTTAATAAAGCTAAATCAATTAAATCCTGTTGAAAAGATCCCAATAAAGTTGGTGCTTTAGAAGCCAAGAAGCCGGAGGTATCGCTCAGTCGTACTCCAGCTTTTAATGAAAATGCTAATAATGCCTTCTTTTCTAGAATATTTCCTGGCTTCTCACTCAAACAAGATGTATTTCTACCCAATCAGTTCCACACACCTTTCGCCTGCTGGTTTTTGTGCTTCACTGCCCAAGGGAAGAAAAATTAATAAATGATCTCTTCCCCCCCCCCAACACACACACACACACACACACACACACACACACACACAAAGAGAGTCATAGCAGAGAAAATACTTCCAGGAAAGACTAAGTAGACCTAAAGACTAGCAAGAAGCCATCCAAGCCAACCATTATCAATTTTGTAGAAAAGAAACACACAAATCCTCCATTTTTTCCTCAAGTGGGAGAAAAAAATGTAACCTCGTATTTTCAGATCACCATTGGAACCTGTTCTCTGCAAAAAAACAAAAACAAAACTGAATGTATTTGTTTATTTGTATCCTGCTTTTATTATTTTTGCAAATGATTCCAGGCCGAAAAACATATCCAACATGCTTTCTTCCTCCTGTTTTCCCCACAACAACAACCTTGTGAAGGGGGTTGGGCTGAGAGAGAACAACTGGCCCAAAGTCAGCCAGCCAGCTTTCATGCCTAAAGCAGGACTAGAATTCCCAGTCTCCTGGTGATTGGCCCAAGGACACCCAACCAGCTTTCATGCCTAAAGCAGGACTAGAATTCACCATCTCCTGGTGATTGGCCCAAAGTCACCCAGCTGTCTTTTAAGGCTAAGGCAAGACTACGACACATCATCTCCTGGTGAATGGCCCAAAGTCATCCAGCCAACTGTCATGCCTAAGGCGGAACTAGAATTCACCATCTCCTGGTGATTGGTCCGAAGAATCCAGTTGAGTTTCAGGCATAACGTGGGGCTAGAACTTATGGTCTCCTGGTTTCTAGCCTGGTACCTTAACAACTAGATCAGGGGTCTCCAAACTTGGCTCTTTTATGACTTGTGGACTTCAACTCCCAGAATTCCTCAGCCAGGCATGCTGGCTGAAGAATTCTGGGAGTTGAAGTCCACAAGTCATAAAAGGGCCAAGTTTGAAGACCCCTGTGTTGGGTCCTGAGCCTGCAAAAGCAGGCTCGGGACGATGCATTGGTCCCGGGCACTCTAAGGTTGCCCAGGACCAGACTGAGCGGCGCCAGCCTTGTGCGCATGCGCACAAGGATGGCTACCCAGGACCAGACTGAGCGGCGCCAGCCTTTTGCGCATGCGCAGAGCAAGAAAAGCTTGTTACGTTGTTTGCCGCAGTCCGGGTCCATCGTCCTTAAAAGAGACTGCTTTACTTTTGTTTGTTGTTGGTTGTAGTAAGGAGAGAGAAGAATCAAGAACTTTGATTTCACCATGTGTCTTCGTGATTGCATTCGAACCCAGTACTTAACACTGGCGACGAAGGTGGGATTCATTTGCAATTGAATGGAGTCATCTTGAGGACTTACCAAGAAGTCCTACAAAGGGAAGATGGCATCTAAATCAGCGTTCCAGCCTGCCAGTACAGAGTCACTGGAGGGTGAGTTCGGCTACAAGACCCTTTCCCTTAGAAAAGTGCAGAAGAGCAAGTAGAGAAGTTTGCAACTAAGAATGGCAAAGATTGGACGTTTGGCTGAGTTTGATATTTCACACCCAGAAAGATGGAGTTCTGATGTAGCCAGGGTGGAGAACTACTTCAGAGTAAATGAGATTAGAGAAGATGGCTTGAAGGCTGCAACCCTGTTGTGTGTGTGTGGACAGGAGGCTTTTGAAATTGCAGAAAACCTGGTGGCCTCTGCACCTCTGGAGTCAGTGACATATACAGACTTGAAGAAGCTGTTGAAGGAACACTTCCAGGGAAAGTTGTCTGTTATTGCTTGGAGGCACGCGTTTGAGCAGAGGGACCAGAAGCAAGGTGAATTTGCTTCAGACTTTATTGCGGGTTTAAGGAGAGCAGCCAGGCCTTGTGAGTTCAAAGATCTGGAAGAGAGGCTGCGAGATAGATTCATTTGTGGCCTAAGGAACAGAGACTTGCAGCAGAAGATGTTTGCTAAGGAAGAAGTCTCTTTCCAAGATGCACTACGAGAGGTGACAGCTGAGGAAGCAGCAGGTGGGGCTGTGAAGACATTACGGCCCACCAGAAGCGCTCCAGAGACTACTACACTCCATCAAGAGGACGTTCGAGAAGGATCGGACGAGGATCCTGAAGAGGAGGTGAATAGGCTTTATCAGCCAGCTGAAAGGAGGCAGAAGGAACGTCAGGAAAAGGCCCCAGCATCCCTTCAATGCTTCAGGTGTGGAGGTCGCCACAAGCGAGCTAACTGCAAGTTTCGTTCTGCTATCTGCAGAGCATGTGGCAGGCAAGGCTACATAGCATCCGTCTGTTTGGGTCGCCAGAAGGTCCAACCTCGTGAAGAATTGCATCTGAAAGGTACCAGGGTCCCCAGCCAACATAGGGTGCGCTTCTGCGCATCGCGCAGAAGTATTTTGAGAACAGGAACACATAAGCCTCTTAAGAAGAAACTGTCCATCAATTTAAGGTTGCAAGGGGTTCCTTTATCAATGGAGTTGGACACTGGGTCCGCTCTCTCCATTATTTCCATTAATACTTTCAAAAGGATATGCAGCAGCAGTGGCCTTCGAGTTAGGCCATCCAATCTAATACTCACAGATTTTCAGAATTCTATGGTGTTGTGTTAAGGGGGAGGCCACCCTTAGAGTACAGCATAAGGATTTTGAGGGTCCCCTAGAGGTGGTTGTTGTTGCGGGTGACCGTACAAGTCTTATTGGACTTGATTGGTTTGAGGCTCTAGGGATCCGGGTAACTGGGCTGCACCATTTGCAAACGTTGAGTCTTGCAGAAGTCTGCAGGGAATGTGCAGATGTGTTTAGTTTACAGTTAGGATCCTACAAGGGGCCTCCCATTGCACTAAGGTTAGACCCAAACATCACGCCAATCAGAGTTCAACCTAGGAGGGTACCTTTTTCCCTCAAAGGTAAGATTGATGCTGAGCTGGACAAATTGCTCCAGCAGGGCATTCTGGAACCTGTGGACTCAAGTCCATGGGAAACCCCCATAGTAACGCCTCTAAAGGCTAATGGGGACATACGTATATGTGCAGATTACAAGTGCACACTGAATAAGATGCTGCAACAGCACGCTTATCCAGTACCTGTGGTAAGTCATATTCTGGCCTCCCTCAAGGGGGGCGTATTTTTGCAAAGCTTGACCTGGCACAAACCTATCAACAGCTACCTGTTGATGAGGCAGCTGCAGAGGCCCAGACTATTGTAACTCACAGGGGGGGCATTTAAGGTCAAGAGACTGCAATTTGGGGTAAATGTAGCCCCTGACATATTTCAAAGTGTCATGGAGAGCACACTTCATGGTATTCCAGGGGTCTGTCCATACTTTGATGATGTCCTCATTGCTGGGGAGTCATCTCAAAATTTAGCAGAAAGATTAAGGGCTCTCTTGCTTCGTTTTCGAAAAGCAGGCCTTAAACTAAAGAAAGGTAAATGTAAGATAGGAGTCACTTCTACTGACTTCTTAGGATTCAGGATAGATGCTCAAGGCATTCACCCTGCTGAAACTAAATTGCAAGCTATCCAACAGGCTCCAAGCCCTAAGTCTAAGAATGAGCTGCAAGCATTCTTGGGGCTATTAAATTTTTACCATGCCTTCCTCCCACATAAAGCTGCAATAGCAGAGCCACTTAGACAAGCAGGCTCCTTGACAGTGGACTAAAGTCCATGAAAAAAGTTTCAATGAGGTTAAAGCCTTGCTCACTTCTAATGCTGTTTTACCGCATTTCAATGAGCAACTGCCGGTTTGCATCGCATGCGATGCATCTCCTTATGGAGTGGGAGCAGTACTTAGCCATTTGAAGGCTAATGGGACACAGGTCCCTGTGGCCTATTATTCAAGGACTCTTCTGCAGAGCGAAATTGCGCTCAAGTTGACAGAGAAGCCTTGGCCATAGTGGCTGGCATTAAGAAATTTCATGATTTCTTATATGGCCGCCACTTCACGGTCTTTACTGACCATAAGCCTCTACTGGGTTTATTTACCACTACTAAACAGACCCCACACATTATTTCTCCCGTATGCTGAGATGGTCCATTTTCCTGTCAGCATATGACTATTCCTTAGTCCACAAACCTGGGAAAGAAATGGGCCATGCTGATGGCCTGAGTAGACTACCCCTGAACCATGTAGAACCAGATCCTGCTCCAGCTGTTAATATTCTTTCCATTCAGGAGTTGCCTGAGTCTCCCCTCAATGCTAGGGACGTGGCTGCAGAAACTGCCACTGATCACACGCTTACACGCGTGCTGACATGGGTGTTGTCAGGATGGCCTGACAAGTGCCCTGACACTGAGTTCCACAGCTTCTGGCTCAAGAAGCATGAGTTGTCCACCTTTAAGGGTTGCCTGTTATGGGGTAGCAGGGTAGTGATTCCAGCCTTACTGAGGTCTAGAATCTTGATCTCTCTGCATGAGGGTCATCCTGGTATAGTCAGGATGAAAGCGCTTACACGCAGCCATCTTTGATGGCCTGGACTCGATAAAGCCATCGAGGCCCAGGTACACGGGTGTCAAGTGTGCCAACAGTCTCGGCCTGAAATGCCTCAGGCCCCAGTACATAGGTGGGAGGAAACTCAAACCCCATGGTCTAGGGTGCATGTAGATTACGCTGGGCCCTTTCAGGGACAATTCTTCCTGGTTGTTGTTGACAGCCATTCCAAGTGGCTAGAGGTTGTTCCTGTTTCCTCCACTACTACTGCCAGGACTATTCAAGTGTTGAGAGGAATTTTTGCATCACACGGTCTTTCATATGTTCTGGTTTCAGATAATGGCCCTCAATTTACGTCTTCTGAGTTCCAGGTTTATCTCCAGGCCAACATGATCTGGCATGCAACTTCAGCTCCCTTTCATCCATCTTCCAACGGATTGGCAGAGAGGATGGTGCGCACGACCAAAGATGCCCTCAAGAAATTAACTTATGGTAACTGGCATCACAGGTTAGCAGATTTCCTTCTTGCACATCACACCACACCATGCACTGTCACAGGGAAGAGCCCCGCTGAACTCCGCTGGGGTCGCCGCCTCATCACTAAACTGGACAGGCTGCACCCTGACCGGGTGGCTTCACCAGTGTCACAACCACGGGCACCTAGGAGACTCCAGGTGGGCGATCCGGTTTCGGCAAGGAACTATGGGCCTGGTCATCTCTGGGTCACAGCTGTGGTCTGCAAGGTCTCGGGGCCCTTGTCATACGAAGTGGCATTGGAAGACGGCCACATTCTGCGCAGACACATAGACCAACTGCATTGGAGACTGGACTCTCATCCTTCCGCTCCTGGCTCTGCTCTGGGTGGGGAGGAGGACCATAAGATGCATTCTGGGGATCAGTTTCATTGGTCATCACAGGGTTCCACAAGTGCTCCTGACAGGAATTCATGGGATAGAGGGTCATCCCACTCATCCATCATCACTCCAGACAGGGAGTCACACTGGGGGTATCCACAGTATTCACACATGACAGATAGTGCTCCAGACAGGGAGACTGACCTGGGGTATCCAAACAATACACAATCTACAAGAGAAGAATTCCAACAGGGGCGCTTGTCTAATTCCGCAATTGCTCCCAAAAGGAGGTCATCAGCAAAGGGGGCTGCCAGGGAAGTAATTCTTGACTCTGACACCTTGGGCACATGCTCGGGGACCACTGGGAATGGGGGTACTTCCGTGACTCAGCACTCTCCATCTGCTGGCCTTGGGTTCAAGGGACAGTGTTCCCAAGAAGGATCCATTGTGGACCCGGGGACTACCACCCCTCCAAGGTATGCTGGTCTGGACTTAGAGGGTCCAGCCAGCCAGCAGATGGGCGGGTCAACCAGGTATTCTGGGCAGCAAAGTCCTGGCTTGCCTAGCCTGGCAGGCGAGCAGGTAGGCCAGGCACCCTCACCGGGGTCACCTGGGAATTTGAGACAACAGCGCCATGGTCTGCCTTGCCTGGTAGGTGAGCAGGTGGGCCAGGCAAATCCTTCTGGCCTTAGGAGGTCACAGCGGGCCAAGTGCCCACCCAAACATCTTCAGGGATTTGTGAAGTTGCTGTCAAGTAAATAGGATAGCTCAGGAGGACCTGAAGACAGGAAGCATTCAATTAGAATGTTGTACTATTTTTTTGATTTCGGTAACGTTCAGACATTACTTTAAATAAAGAGTTTTGTCTGAAGGCAGACTCAAATTCCAACTCATTGCATTTGATTTATGGACTGTGTAACACTCCTGCCTGTTAAGGTACACCTGTGGGTGTAAAGTATATGTTCCATCTAGGTGGGAAGGGTGTTGTGTCCTGAGCCTGCAAAAGTAGGCTCGGGACGATGCATTGGTCCCAGGCATTCTAAGATTGCCCGGGACCAGACTGGTCGGCGCCAGCTTTGTGCGCATGCGCAGAGCAAAAAAAGCTTGTTATATTGTTTGCCGCAGTCCAGGTCCATCGTCCTTAAAAGAGACTGCTTTACTTTTGTTGGTTGTAGTAAGGAGAGAGAAGAATAAAGAACTTTGATTTCACCGTGTGTCTTCGTGATTGCATTCGAACCCAGTACTTAACACCCTGCACTAGATCAAATTGGCTCTCTGAATGGTTATCGGTCTACATTGTTTGGGACAACTTGTCAAGCTTGAAGTGTGTGCACAATATTGCTGCCAATGCCCTTGGGGGCAGGAGAGGGAGAAAATGGAATGCAGACTCTAGATAACAAGAACACCAGCCGTGTGAGCCAAGGGCGTTTCAACAGGTGTCTGCCAATAAACAAAGACACTTTCCCATAATGATATTTTAATACTTCATTGGACAAATCAAGTTAAAATATAGAATATTTTATATTTTTATAGTAGCAGTTTGTGCAGGAAATAGCCAGAGCTGGTTTTGCTTTCAATTGTGCCAAAATGAAGTACTCAATAAAGTTTTGCATAAAGAGATTGAGTTGTCTGGTCAGTGCTTACCTGGCTGGGTCCGTTAGTCAGAACCTTGACCCAACTGATTATCTTAACTAAGGGAGAAGCTGTTTTGAAATTTGGAAGAGCTTCACTTTCAACTAACATCCATGGAGACATAGAGAGCTGCCACAAAGAAGAGGGGGGTTCAAGTTATTTTCCAAAGCACCAGAGGGCAGGACAAGAAACAATGGATGGAAACTAATAAAAGAGAGAAGCAACCTGGAATTAAGGAGAAACATCCTAACAGTGAGGACAATTAACCAGTGAAACAACTTGCCTCCAGAAGTTGTGGCTGCTCCAACACTGGAGGCTTTTAAGAAGAGATTAGACAACTAGTTGTTTGAAATGGTCTAGGCTCTCCTGCTTGAGCAGGGGGTTGGACTAGATGACCTCCAACTCTATTTTGATTGATTTTTTGATACGGGGAGAAAGTGAGGAGGGGGTAGGGAAGATTCTTCCTTAAATCCCTTCCCCATTAATCACGTGAAGAAAATGGAGTGGGGAAGTATAAACACTTTTAATGCGGATCAACCTGTCCATCCTGTCTTCCTTAAAACTTAATGGCTGTCATTTCAACGTCTGGCCACTTCCTTCTTCTAGATTTACAAATTCTGTGGGTGTTTTATCCATAACAATAAGTCTATTGAACAGGCCGCTGACAAAATTTGCATGTTGGAATATTCTAAGTCCCTTTCTCGCCCGGTCTCCAACTCTTGGATGTACCTTGGGAACCGTCAGTCACCAGAGGAGGCCTTCAAGCCCCAAATTGTGAAATGGTCGTTCTTTCTTTTTTTCTTAATTCAAAACATTAAAATGCAAACTCCAAAGAAGCAGAAGAAACAAACAGGGGAAAAATAAACCATTTCTCTCCATCTCTTTGGTTATCATATTGATGTGTTTATTCTGCTTTGTGTTCCTTTGTCATTGTTTATTTGTTTGTTCTATTATTTTATGTCTGTTGTATTTACACGCCTTTTCGGAGAGAGAGAGAGAGAGAGAGAGAGAGAGAGAGAGAGAGAGAGAGAGAGAGAGAGAGAGAGAGAAGAGAGAAGAGAAGAGAAGAGAAGAGAAGGGAAGGGAAGGGAAGGGAAGGGAAGGAAGGAAGGAAGGAAGGAAGGAAGGAAGGAAGGAAGGAAGGAAGGAAGGAAGGAAGGAAGGAAGGAAGGAAGGAAGGAAGGAAGGAAGGAAAAGAAAGAAGGAAGGAAGGAAGGAAGGAGAAAGAAGGAAGGAAGAGAGAGAAAGAAAGAAAGAAAGAAAGAAAGAAAGAAAGAAAGAAAGAAAGAAAGAAAGAAAGAAAGAAAGAAGGAAGGAAGGAAGGAAGGAGGAAGGAAGGAGGAAGGAAAGAAAGAAAGAAAGAAAGAAAGAAAGAAAGAAAGAAAGAAAGAAAGAAAGAAAGAAAGAGGGAGGGAGGGAGGGAGGGAGGGAGGGAGGGAGGAAGGAAGGAAGGAAGGAAGGAAGGAAGGAAGGAAGGAAGGAAGGAAGGAAGGAAGGAAGGAAGGAAGGAAGGAAAGAGGAAAAGAATGACTTCTGACTTTGGTATAGATATACATAAAACATACATCAAACTCTTATTGTAAGATTAACATTTATCTCCATTTACATAATGCAATAGATATATTTGTTGCATTTTTGAAGGTTGTTTTTTTTAACACAACCACCCTGTGTCCTTTCTTTTTCAGAGGTGGAACACCTCTGCTGATCAGCAACAGAGCCCAGACTATGTTTTCATTCATCTCTACCATCCCAGAATAACAGCATTATAAAAATTTTGCGCTAAAGCCTTTAATCTCCAGCTCCAGGCCCTCTTCCCACGTTCGCCAAATCAAGACCTCAACGTTGCCCTCTAGCAACACCACAATTACTTTCACAAAGGCAAAGGGTGTTGGCCCTTTTTGACCCCTGCTACTCAAACAGAATTCCTCCAGGGGCCTGGATGCAAAGCCACCGAGATATTATCCACAGCGCCCTAAATGCCCCATTTACGTCATTTCTATCTGAGCAAAACTCTCCAAGGGTAAATTATACTTTGAGGTGGAGGGCCACATTCTGCACGTCGTAGCTCGGGGCAAAAGTGAGATGAGCCAGGGTAAATATTTGATTGGATGAAGTTTAATTAAAATAAATTAATTAAATCCAATTAACACACGGTGATTTTCTCCCACAATTCAACATTGAATTTGATAGCAAGTTTTTAGAAGGAGACCGGGGGGGTGGGGTGGGCAAATTCAAACACGGGGGATGTGCAGAGAGTCCTTGACTTACAACAGTTTGTTTAGTGACTGCTTGCAGCATCCCTAGGGTCACGTCATCGAAATTCAGGCGTTTGGCAACTGACTTGTATTTATGATGGTCGCAGTGTCCTGGGGGGGTCACGTGATCCCCTTTTGCGAACTTCTGACAAGCAAAGTTGATGAGAGAAGCCAGAATCACTTAATGGCCGTGTTACTAATTTAACAACTGCCGTGGTTGACTTAACATCTGTGGCTAGAAAGGTTGTAAAATGAGGCAAAATTCATTTAACAACTGTCCTGCTTAGCAACAAAAATTGGGATCAGTTGTAGTCTAAATTCGAGGACTGCCTATATAGAACATTTTAATGACTCAGCCTGTTAGCAATAGCTGTCCTGGTTTTGGTCTACATATCCTGGTTTTGGTCTACATATGCCCTTCATGGCACGGGACCAGGATACTTACGGGACTGCCTTCTGCCACATACTTCCCTACGACCGGTGAGAGCACACAGGGTCGGCCTCCTCCGGGTCCCGTCGGCGAAACAATGTCGTCTGGTGGGCCCTAGGGGGAGGGCCTTCTCTGTTGTGGCGCCCGCCCTCTGGAACCAACTGCCTCCTGAAGTCCACGTTTCTCCCACTCTCCCGGCCTTCCGAAAAAATCTTAAAACTTATCTTTGCCAGCAGGCCTGGGGATGATTGTGGTTGATTGTTGAATTTGAGTGGGTGTTTTATTGTATTTTTAGATATTTCGTGTTTGGGATTTTTATTGTAATTTGTTGTTTATATATATGTTGTTAGCCGCTCTGAGTCTCCGGAGAGGAGCGGCATACAAGCCCAAACAAACAAATAAATAAATAAATATTGTTTTTGTAGGTCTTTGGTTATTCGGGTTTTCTCCTGCATAAAATTGAAAGTGTCTTGGCGACGTTTCGACGAAGTCCCATTCGTCATCTTCAGGCTTCAGGCTTCGGCTTCTAGAAGCACGAAGCCGAAAACACCAGCCTGAAGATGACGAATGGGACTTCGTCGAAACGTCGGCAAGACACTTCCAATTTTACGCGGGAGAAAAATCCGAATACCCAAAGACCTACATACAAACACCTGCGAAAACCTCAGAAAACATATATTTTTTTGGTATACATATTGTTTTTTTGTTTTGCCAACACACTTGGTATTCACAGCCAGACCCAGCTTCATCTCCCATTAGTTTCCAAGCTAAGATCTGAAAGGGCCCTTGGAATTTAAAAGACACACTCTTAGTGTTTATAATCCATTCCGGGCACTACGTAAAAAGCCATTTCTTGAATCTTTCTTCCAAAGAAAGATAAAAAGTAGGGTCTTTCTAAAGTTCTCCTCAGAAATATCTACACTGTTTTGATGTTATCCACAACATGAAAGTGTCCTACACTCCTTTCTACTCCACGAAAGACAGAAGTTACTTTTCAAGCTAGCTTACATTTCTGAAATGTCTTGATGGTTTCCATTCCTGTATGAACCGGGTCTAACCTTGCTTAATCTGAGATCCTCGGTTGTTTTCTTGCAGATGTTTCATTCCCCAGCTAGGTAGTAACATCATCTGCAAGAAAACAGCCAAGCTCGGAGAGCACCAAGGACCCCAGAGTTCAAATTCTGAGCTACAGAGTTTGCTTAACTTTTCAAGATCAACCAAGGATAGTTAGAATCAAGCCAAATACTGTATTTCCTGCATTTTCTCACTATTTGGAGAAATTGGAGGAATCATATTTGTTTGGAGCTGCAATGGTGAGACTCCGGAGAACAAGTTTCCATCCCTGGAGATTTTTAAGAAGAGACTGGGCAGCCATTTGTCTGGAATGGTATAGGGGCTCCTGCTTGAGCAGGGGGTTAGACTACATGACCTCCAAGGTCCCTTCCAACCATATTATAACATGCTCCGGGTTCTAAAAGTATCATCTTTTTCAGGATATGCTCTGCCCTGGAGGTATGAATGTCATCCTCCTTGCGATGAAATCCAGACTCGGACCTTCTGCAGAATGTTTAATCCAGCGGTTCTCAACCTATGGGTCGCAACCCCATTTGGGGTCGAACGACCATTTCACGGGGGTTGCCAGACACCGCGGTCCGCCATATTTTTTTCCGTCGCATGTGCACCGCGCATGCGCGGATCGGCCCGTCGCGGTCCGCCATTTTGTTTTTTTGTTTGTTTGTTTTTTCGTCGCGGGTCAGGGTCGCACCGCGCATGGGCGGCGCAAGTGGGGTCTCAACCTGAAAAAGGTTGAGAACCACTGGTTTAATCAATACTGTTATAGTTATTATGGAGGATTTTGAATATAACAGTCATGCATTGGGACTCTAGGAATGGTTAGTTTTTGTACTGTGCATTGTGCTTTCAGTTACTTTTTATTTTAGGCGTTACTCTCCCAATTGGCTGAAAATCCACGAAGGGTCAGTTGTGTGCACATACTGCCAATAGATAAATAAACCAAATGTGGCTTTATAGCATGGTTGTGAAAGTTGGAACTTAAAAAAACAAGACAGGAAGAAAATCAACTTGTTTGAGTGGTGGTACCGGAGAAGGCTGCTGTATATTCCTTGGACAGCAAAGTTGACTGATAAACAAGTACTGGCACGCACAACGCCAGACATATCACTGGAAGGCAAAAATCACACAACTGTATCTCATTTATTTTGGCCATGTCACGCAGCGGAATTCACTGGAGAAAGCAATTATGTTGGGAAGAGTTAGGGGTAAAAGGAAACCAGGCCGTCAAAAGAACACAATGGTTGGACACCATCAAAGCTGACACACAACCAGAGCATAGAACAACTCAAAGAAGTACCGCGAGATCGGAAGGAGTGGAGAGACCTGGCCCATAGAATCACCACCAAGAGTCAGACACAACTGAATGGATAACATCATCAGATAAGTAAACACTGTTGTGATCATCTATGGAGATTCTCAGTCATCCAAGTCCTGGTTGTCCCAAAGATGCTTTTTGAGGAGGCAACTAGACTTTTTTGTTTTTCTTTGAAGACGTTTCGCTTCTCATTCCAGAAGCTTCTTCAGCTTCTGACTGAAGGGTGGGGAATGGAAGGATTTATACTCCTTGCAGAGAGCTGGTCATTTGCCTTCTTTTAGAGCAGCGGTTCTCAACCTATGGGTCGCGACCCCATTTGGGGTCAAACGACCGTTTCGCGGGGGTCGCCGGACACCGCGGTCCGCTATTTTGTTTTTGTTTTTTTTGGGTTTTTTGTTTTTTTCGTTGGGCTCACGCCGCGCATGCGCGGTTCGGGCCGTCGTGCGCACGTGCCGCGCATGCGCAGATCGGCCTGTTGTGGTCCGCCATTTTGTTTTTCTTTGTTTTTTTGTCGCGCGCGCCGCGCATGCGCGGATCAGGCCATCGCGCGCGCGCTGCGCATGCGCAGATCGGGCTGCCGTCACAGTCCGCCATTTTGTTTTTTTGTTTGTTTGTTTTTGTTTTTGTTTTTTTTAACTTTCTTTTTTTTTATATATATATAAAAATTATTTTATTAAAACAATCAACATTGAACATAAAAACATATTATGCAGCAATCATCATGACACCTGGAATACAATACTAGGTATTAGTCTTTGAAAATGTCTGAATTAGTAAGCCTTTTTCCCCACTCCTCGCGTCTAGCCTCAACTATACTCCTGTTACATTTTATTTGATTGGTGTTTCTCCTATCTGTTTCAATATTAATGTGAACAACATTAAACATAAGATCCTATTGCTAAGCAATCATCCTAGAACATAGCATACAACATTAGGTGTTAATCTTTGTAAACATCTGTTTTAGTAAACGTTCTTCCCTCCTCCCTTACATCCTCCAGTATACTCCGAATACATTTTGTTTGATTGGCGTTTCTCTTATATATGGTCTATCTACTGTATCTAGTCTATCGCATATTGTGCGTTTGCGCTTCTGAGTTGACTTCATCCCATTACTAGTGCAATCTTTTCTAGTCCCTAACCAGAGATCCTGAGGTAGAAGTTTCATATCCTGAGGTAGAGATTCAGTCTACTTTAACAATATTAAAGCAAACAACATTAGTCATAAGGTTATGTTAAGAGGTATTAGTTATAGAACATATACATTCAACATTGGGTGTTAGTTTTTGTAAATATTTGATTTGTTAATCCTTCTTCCCTCCTCCCATCGAGCCTTAGCTAAACGCCAGCTGCATTCTGTTTGATTGGTGTCTCTCTTGGATATAGTCTATCCACTGTTTCCAGTCCGTCACAAATTGTTCATTGGAGCGATTTTTCAAGTATGCTGATATTTTTGCCATTTCCGCCAAATTTGTTACTTTCACAGTCCATTCTTCAATAGGCGGTATTTCCGGATTCTTCCAGTACTGTCCCACCAACAATCTTGCTGCTGTAATTAAGTTCAAAAATAAATTTGTCTCTGAGGTAGTGATATCCTTTGTGATCCCTAACAGAAAAGCCTGAGGTAGAAATTCTATACGCTTTTTGAAAATAGTTTGGAGTGTCCACCATATCTTCCTCCAGAATGCTTTGATTTTTCTGCATGTCCACCATATGTGAAAGTAGGTAGCTTCCCCGTCTCCACACCTCCAGCATTTGGGCTGGGAGCCCGGGTAAATGAGTGATATTTTTTTCGGGTCTAGGTGCCATCTATAGAACATCTTGTAGAAGTTTTCCCTTAAGTGTTGCGATTTCGTGAATTCTACATTCCTCACCTAGATTTTCTCCCACGTGTCCATGGTGATAGGGTGTCCGAAGTCTTGTGCCCACTTTATCATACAGTTCTTGACTAGCTCTGTTTCAGAGTCCATTTCTATCAGAATGCTGTACACTCGTTTGATGTGCCTAATCCCCTGTTCTCTAATCTGTTTAATTAGATTCTCGTCGGTCTGGGAGAAGCCCTTCTTGTTGTCTTTACGCCACCTTGATTGTAGTTGTATATATGATAGCCAGGTACTTCCTATTCCTCTTTTTGCTAGCGTTGCTTGAGATTTCAAGAGGAACCCGTTTTCTTCTCCCAGTACAAGTTCACTGTAGGGCACCACTTCTTGCCCTTGGGATGTGTTCATATCCCCTGTTGCGTGTCCAGGGATCGTCCAGATGGGGATCTTGTCGTGTAGGAGGTGCTTATATTTCTTCCAGACCCATAACAATGGGATTCGTAGTGGGTTTTCCTTGAAGTTCCTATCTGCCTTTTTGTCGTATACTAGGTATGCGTGCCAGCCGAATCGTAGACCATGCCCCTCAACATTCAGAATTCTATCATTTGTCATGTTGATCCAGTCACTAACTGCCACCAACGTTGTTGCATAGTAATATAGCTTTAGATTAGGCATTTTGAGTCCCCCTCTCTCCCTTGCGTCTTGGATGATTTTTAGTTTCACCCTCGGTCTCTTGTCGTCCCAAATAAATCTGTTGATGCCCTTCTGCCAGTTGTCCAAGTCCGCATCCTTTTTGAGTATGGGTAGCATTTGAAAGAGAAATAAAAATCTGGGTAGTACATTCATCTTTACTGTCGCTATCCTGCCGAGCAGGGACAGACGTAGTGTCTTCCACCTTTCCAGGTCTGCTTGTATCTTATTCCACAGGACCTCGTAGTTATTCTTGTATAATTTCGCATTTGTTGATTCTATCTCCACTCCTAAGTATTTGACTTTCTTGACTATTTCACAACCCGTTATTCTTTCCAAGTCCTGTCTTGCTTTTTTGTCTAGGTTTTTGACTAGCATCTTTGTTTTTGATATATTTACTTTGAAGCCTGACACTCTACCATAGTCTTCCATTATTTCCATCAATCTCTTTGCTGACTGTACTGGTTGCGACATTGTCACCAGCAAGTCGTCTGCAAAGGCACATAGTCTGTAATCTTGTTGTCTGATCCGTATGCCCTGTATGTCTTCTGCTGCTCTTATCCTGTTTAGTAGAGTCTCCAGCGTTAGGATAAATAGAAGGGGTGATAACGGGCAGCCCTGCCTCGTGCCTCTCTCTATATTAAATGAGTCCGTTAAGTCTCCATTGACAATGATCTGTCCTGTTTGTTTCTGGTAAATTGCCGTTATGGAGTTGAGAAACTGTGCTCCCATTTTCATCTTCCAGACCAAGTTCGTCAGGAACGGCCAATTCAGTCTGTCGAAGGCTTTTTCTGCATCCACAAACATAAGAGCGGCGGGTATCTGGTTGTGCCTTTGCAGGTACTCTATTATGTTCAACAGCTGTCTCACGTTGGTTTTCATCTGGCGTCCTTGTATAAATCCCCTTTGGTCCGGGTGTATTGTTTTTTGTAATACAGTCATTAGTCTATTGGCCAAAATTTTTGTGAAGATTTTGTAGTCTGTGTTTAGTAGTGAGATGGGCCTGTAGTTTGCGGGCTGTGTGTTGTCTTTCCCCTCCTTTGGGATTAATGAGATGTAGGCTGTTTTCCAGGATGGTGGGACCTGGCCTCCTTCTTGAATGCTGGCAAATAGCTTTCTGAGGGGTTCTAGCATCTCATCCTGTAGATGCTTGTAGTAGGTCGCTGTTATCCCATCCGTCCCAGGCGATTTTCCTGCTTTCAGTTGTGTGATCGCTGAGTGTATTTCCTCTTTTGTGATTAAGGCATTCAGGGCTTCTCTTTGTGTGTCGGTAATCGCCTGTATCTTTTCGTTTTGTAGGAACTCATCTATCTCTTTGTCTTGTATCTTATCCTCAGCATATAGTTTCGAGTAGAACTCCGTGAAGGCTTTCTTGATGGTTTTTTGTCAGAATTCTTCCTTGCCTTTGTATTCTATCTTTTCAATTATGCGGGATTTCTGTTTCTTCCTTATAATGTAGGCTAGCCAGCGGCCCGGTTTGTTGGCCTTGCAGAATGTCTTATGTTTTGCATATTGTATATTCCTTGCAACTTGGTCAGCCATCAACATGTCAAATTGCTTTCTTAAGATCTTGAGTCCTTCTTTGGTGACTTTGTCCTCTGGCCTTTTTATTAGTAGCCGCTCCCTTTTACTTATCTCATTTTCTAACTCTTTTCTTTTTTGTTCTTGTTTGCGACGGTGCCTGCTATTCATGGCTATGAGGATCCCGCACATGTACACCTTGCTGCCTTCCCAGATCGTTTCTATCGGTGTTTCGTTGTTCATATTTGTGTCGAAGAATTCCTTCATAGCTTTTTTGCATTCCGCCACATTGTCTTCGTGTCTAAACAAGCTTTCATTGATTCTCCAGGACCTCCTCTGTTTCGGGCCATGTCTTAATTCCATCCTCACAGGGTTGTGGTCTGTCAGTGTCTCGGGTAGGATTTTCACCATGTTTAGACAAGTTAGCAAGTCACTAGAAGTTAATATAAAGTCGATTCTGGAGAAGGATTGATGTCTGCCCGAGAAGAAGGTGAATTCTTGTTCTTTGCCGTGCCTTTTCCTCCATACGTCTGTCAGTTCGAGGTCCTCCTTCATGTCAAAGAAGGATTTAGGCAACTTGGAGTGTTTTTGCGGGTTCGGTGCAGTTCTTTTTTTGTCTAGAGCAGTCTCTATGATCCCGTTCCAGTCGCCCATGATGATGTAAGATCTGTAGTTAAGTTGTGTTATTTTCTTGTGTAGCTTTTTGTAGAATTTGCCTTGTTGCTGATGTGGTGCATATACGCCCATTACTAGAATCTTCTTGTCTTCTTGTGTTATTTCAATTGCCAGGTATCTACCTTGGGGGTCGGACTCTATTAGCTTAGCCATTACATGTTTCTTTACGTATATAACAATCCCATTCTTTTTTCTTGGCGCCGCTGCCACAAAGTGCGCGCCTAGTTTGTAGTTGATCAGATATTTCTGGTCTGCCGCTCTGATGTGTGTTTCTTGTAGGCAAATTATGTCGTTTCCTCCTTGAAACAGATAATGAAATATCTTCCTCCTTTTCTGTGGGGAATTTAGTCCGTTGACGTTCCATGTCAGGTATTTAGTCGTCATTGTCGGTTTCAGGATACTCTTCCGAGACCGCCTCCATTCTATCTCTTGTGGCCTTCTTTTGTCCCGTTCGCATGGTATCCAGGTTTGTGTTCGAGTTGCATATAGGGATCGTGTCGTGCTGCTCTGTGCGTTTGGTGATGGATCTTGTTATCCTGCCCCCTGCAGTCTGTCCTGCTCCCTTGTTGTTGTTGTTGCTTCCTGTTCTCTGTGTCGTCGTGTCTCGAGTGGGTTTTTTCCTTTCTCGTGTTCCTGTATCGGTCTGTCGGTCTGGTGGTCTTTCTGCGTCTTCTCTCGTGGTGTATTGGGGTCCCTCCGGCTTCAGTTCCTTTTCCAGGAAGTCTCTGGCTTGTTGGACCGAGTTCAGGTGGTGTCTTTTATTTTTATAGAAGAATGTCATCCCCGTGGGGGTTTCCCATCTGTATCGCAGAGCACGTGATCTCAGTTCGTCGACCAGGAACTTGTATTCCTTTCTGTCTCGCAGCATCGTCTGGGGGATCTCTTTCAGTACTTTCACTTCCTGCCCCTTTATGTATAAGGTCCTGTTGTAGGATGTGGCTGAGATGAGGTTCCGGAATCCCTGCGACACAAAGTGGATGACCACATCCCTTGGTTGGTGTCTGTTTGTTGTCGTACGTGCGCCCGCTCTGTAGAGCCTGTCGATTTGCCATTCGATAACTGGGGTTGGTTTACCCAGAAATGCTGCCAGGGCCTCTATAAAGGTTCCGGTCAAGCTCCCTTGGGTTTCGTCTGATGTCTCTTTCAAGCCTCTAAACCTGATTGCTGACGCCATTTGCCAGTATTGTATCATGGAGGCTTGGTCTTGGGCCGCCCCTTTCATCTCTGCTATCTCCGCTGTCTGGCCTTCTACTTGATTCTCCACTTTCTCCATCCGCTTGTCCACCTTCTCTCTGATTTTCTGGAATTTTTTCTCCATTTCCTCCCTTATTTCCTTGTAGTGCGCTTGTATTGCCTCCTTCATTTGCTCCAAATCTGTAGCCATCGCCTTGCGTTGCTCCTCCCATTTTCTCTCTAGCCCTCTACCTTGTTCTTGCAGCATTTGTTTTATATCGCTGTATCTTTTCTCCATCTTTTGTTCTGCCTCTACGCACCTCCTCTCCATCTCTCTACCTTGTTCTTGCAGCATTTGTTTTGTATTGTTGTATCTTTTTTCCATCTTTTGTTCTGCCTCTACACACCTCCTCTCCATCTTTGTGTCCCTTTCCACCAACCTTTTATCCATTCCATCCAACCTTTCAACCAGCATTTCTATTCCCTCTTGTAATTTTTGTATCATGTGTGCTGTTGGGCTGGCCTGTGGAGATGTATGGTTCTGGGTGCCTGTATTTGGATGGGAGGGTGTGAGGGTGGGTAGAGTAGTTCCTGGTGGTTTAGTACGCTGGGCTGGGGAGGATACAACTCCCTTCGTTTGTGTCAGTGTGATCTGTTTGGAGGCCATTTTGAGGTTGTCCTCCTGTTGTCCTGGCACTGTTTTGGGTCCCAGTTTGGACCAAATTGGGCGCTAGGTTGTGGTCTGGTGCTGGTCCAGTATTCTAGCCTTTCGAGGGGGGAGGCTTCAGGGTTTAGGCAGTGTAGGGGTAGGAGCCTGTATTCTGGCAGTTTTATTTTCAGGGAGCCAGTGAACCAGTTCAGTGCTTTTGCCTTGGTTTCCTCTTCACTCCCCTCTGCCAATCTATTTCTTCTCTTTATTCCTTTCTGGCTCCTTCTTTCCCCTCTTTCTCTGCCTTCTAGCCCAGGTCACTTCCTCCTGTCAGCCTGTGTTTGCTGCTCCCCTCTACTTTTCCCTTATTGCTCACCGGGTTGCTTTCCAACTTTCTTCTTCCTTGCCGCCCGTTGTGGGGGGGGAGGGGGCTGTGTCTCTGCAAGGTTTTCCCCCCCTCCCTTCTTTCCCCCTTCGCTTCATAGCCTCCTCTCACCCAGGCTGTCCTCTCCTGCTCCGCCCGCCCGGCTCCTTGCCGCCTCCGGTGCTTTATTTGGGGGCCTGGGGGGGGTCTTCTAATGATTCTGTGGGGGCCTCCTCCTCCCTCTGCTGGCCTCTCACCCCGTTCTGCGTCCCTCGGCGTGTGGTTCCCTTCCCGGCGGTCTCACCATTTCTCTCCGTCGTCCCTCTGCATTGGCCGGCTCGCTCTCCTAGGCTGCTGTTGCGCGGCCTCGCAGCGCGGTGTCTTTGTCCTCTGCCGGCCAGCCGGCTGCCGCCGGCCTCTTCAGCACCATCCGTCGGCTTTCTGGATCCCTCAGCGGCGCTTTCAGTCTCGTCTGGGCGGGCTTGGGATCCTCTTCGGGAGCGCCCTCTTTTCCGGCGCTTCCCTGCTTCGGTGAGTCGATTTTTAAGTAAAAAAAGTAAGCTCCGTTCCGGAGCTGTATTTAGAAGGCTCCGGTCCTCGTGACCCCCAGTCTCTTTTTAATAACCTCCTGTGTTGGAGTACCCACAACTTCTGGTGGCAAGTCACTCCACTGATTAATTGTTCTCACTGTCAGAAAATTTCTCCTTAGTTTTAGGTTGCTTCTCTCCTTGATTAGTTTCCACCCGTTGCTTCTTGTCCTGCCTTCAGGTGCTTTGGAGAATAGCTTGACTCCCTCTTCTCTGGGGCAGCCCCTGAGATACTGGAACACTGCTCTCATGTCCCCCCTCGTCCTTCTCTTCATTAAACTGGACATACCCAATTCCAGCAACCGTTCCTTATATGTTTTAGCCTCCAGTCCCCTAATCAACTTTGTTGCTTCCTCTGCACTCTTTCTAGAGTCTCAACATCTTTTTTTAAAATAGTGGCGACCAAAACTGCAAGGCATTTCAAAGTGATATTAATACTTCATGTGATCTTGATTCTAATCCTCTATTAATGCAGCCTAGGACTGCGCTGGATTTTTTTGGCAGCTGTAGCACATTGCTGGCTCACATTTAAGTGAGTGTCACTAGGACTGCAAGATCCCTGTTGCAGTTATGACTATTGAGCCAGGTACCACCTAGACCAGGGGTTCTCAACCTTGGCAACTTGAAGACTTGTGGACTTCAACTCCCAGAATTCCTCAGCCAACTTTGCTGGCTGGTTTTTTTTGTCGCACGCGCACCGCGCGTGCACAGTTTGGGCCGTCGCGCACGCGCCGCTCATGCGCGGATCGGCCCGGCGCGTTGGGGTCATGCCATGCATGGGCGGGGCAAGTGGGGTCTCAACCTGAAAAAGGTTGAGAACCACTGTTTTAGAGGGTCATTGAGGCCACTTGGAGGTTTATCTGTTCCAAGAAAGCTCCACACCCATTTGCACTATTCAGGTGACCCTGAGGGCACAGAGAAACCTCCAGGTGGCCTCAAGGATGCTCTAAAAGAAGGCAAATGACCAGCAGTCTGCAAGGAGTATAAATCCTTCCCTTCCCCACCCTTCAGTCAGAACCTGAAGAAGCTTCTGGGATGAGAAGTGAATAGTCTTCAAAGAAAAACAAAAAAAACCTCCAGCTGCCTCTTGAAAAAAGCACCTTTAGGACTGCGGTGATCCTGAGCTTCACTCTTTAGAAGCAGCATCCATAACCCAAATGCTACCAGTTGTTGCCTTCCACTTCTCTAGGGTACAGTTCATCTCACACAAGTCGCCTAATTATTTAAAAAAAATCTCTCATTTTTTTACAACCTATGCAAACTCGATTGACACATTAAGATATTATTCATCTCCTGCTGTGCCCGGCTTTAATAAAGTTAAATTCCCATTGACATCAAAGGGAAATGTTAACCAGAGGGGGGGGAACCTACTGATTTTATCATTCTGACTCATCTGGACTCTTGAGTAACCTGCTCGTTTGGATGATGCCCTTCTTTGGAAACCAGTTCTTCATTTTGACTAACAGGGGACAAAGTCAAAATCTCTCCCCCCCCCCCAATGCCAGTTTGTTTGTTCCCAGCATCTGCATTTATTTTTTATTTATTTATTTTTAAGACTTTTATACCGCCCCTCTCCCGTAGGACTCAGGGCGGTTTACAGCCAAATTTAAAAACGTAACAATAATAAATATTTAAAACAGAATTAAATAACTAGGCTGTACTAAAACCAAATTAAAATCCCACACTAAAACCCTAACTACTTAATTTAAAATTACATTAAAAACCCGAGGAGCTCTAGGCCAGGCCGGCTTGATTGAAGAGATGAGTCTTCAGTTCTCTTCTGAAGGTGCGGAGATCATGACACGTCCGGAGTTCTGGGGGGAGCTCGTTCCACATCATCGGAGCCCCCACAGAAAAGGCTCTCCCCCTGGGCGCCACCAGCCGACACTGCTTAGCCGATGGCACCCTGAGGAGGCCCTCCCTGTGGGAGCGAACTGGTCGGTGGGAGGTATTTACTGGCAGTAGGCGGTCTTGTAAATAACTGGGTCCTATGCCATGAACCCAGCTAATTATTGTCGAGATGCTGGAAATGAGGGTGAACATCAACAGGGGGAAAACAGTAAGGCAGAAGGCTGGTGAAGAACAACCTGACATGGTCAGAAAAAAAATGTTTCTACTGCACAAGGTTGCTTGCAACCTCTTCCTTATGCTCAATGCCCAGAGGAGGACCTGAGAAACATGCGCAGGGACCACTGGAGCAGTTGCTTTGACTCTTTGCTGCATCAGATTCCCATCACTGCTGGTCCTCCTAGTATGGAAGATGTTGGTTCTAGAAGAGGCCATTTTTTTTCTGGCCCAGAGAGAAACGCCGCTTTTGAAATCCCATCCAGCAGCATAGTTCCTAACCCAAAAAGAAGGGAGAAAGGTGGATTGGATAGTGTGTTTTCATGCTAGTTCTGGAAAGCAGAACTGGAGGTCTTTTAGTCCAACCCACTGCTCAAGCAGGAGACCCTATACTATTTCAGACAAATGGTTGTCCAGTCTCTTCTTGAAAACCTCCAGCTACAACTTCTGGAAGCAAGCTCTTCCATTGATTAATCCTTCTCCCTGTCAGGAAATTTCTCCTTAGTTCCAGGTTGCTTTTCTCCTTCACTAGTTCCCATTCCTTGCTTCTTCTCCTGCCTTCTGGTGCTTAGGTATTCATTAGCTGTTAGGAATTAATTAGGCAGTGTTTCTCAACCTTGGCAGTTCGGAGATGTGTGGACTTCAATTCCCAGAATTCCCCAGCCAGCCATCCTGGGGATCATTAATTCCCACAACAGAAGAACGGATGGAAAAAGTAATGGAGTTAGCAGAAGATGCTAAGAGATGGCAGATCGGACTGTTTTAATTAAAGCGAAGGATTTATCCCGTGTTTTTATTTTTCGATTTGGAAACCATTTCTGGACTTAAAAACGAAACATGGATTTTAGGTTTTGATGATTAGGGCAATTCTGTTGCTTATGAAAATGGCTGTCAATGTTTAGAAACCTGAAGCAAAAGGGGTCTTTTTTTTTTTTATTCTGCTGCGCTGAAAAAAAGTTCAGAAGTCAATCTTTTTTTTCTTTCTCTTTGCACCCTTCTTCTTTCTCCTTTTTTCACCACTGTAACTTTCGTTTCTTTGGGTATTTCTATCTTATAATAAACTTTAATAAAATGTTAATTTCAAAAAAAAACGTAAAAGACACCGCGGTCGTGATTGCTCTTTCTTTTTCCTCGCCTCTGCCTTTGCCTCACTTAAGCACGGAGATCTGGGGCTCCATTGTCATCGTAAGTCAAGGACTAGTTGTACAGCATAACCAAGATGGATTCGGACAGGATTTTGTAAAAAAAAAAAAAATTCTCCAACTTTGCCAGGTGAAACACAAAGCCTCATTTCATCAATCAGTTGTTGCAAGTTGATGTGACCGGTTATGCAGCCAGAGGGCTCAGGATCCGGAGGTGTTAAACATTTCAATATATTTTTTTTAATTGCCATTTTACACTACTGATTCAACAGGAGGATTAGCGGGCACCCTTCCAGGATGAGTAACCGTGGAAGAAGCTGCTTTTCTGCAAGAAATTCCAGATTCTTCTTCTCCGCAAGAAGCTTCTGTAAGTTTTTCTCATGCTCTTCCCTTACTGAGTCCCTACTATTACGTGCTGGCCACCCTCGCCACATTCATCTGATGGAGCCTTTTGGGGCAAGGCCCCTGTGATTAAATTTGCCCACAAACTTTATGACACATCGGGTTTAATAAAGGACCTTCGTGCTTCTCGTAAACAACGAGGAGCTGCTGTGGGAAACTCGCCTCACGATTGGAAGGAGAAGACCTCAGAAGGTGCTTCGTAGCTTGGGTGCTGTGGAAGGTCATGGACCTCCCGGAGGGCCACCACATCTGGGCTGCAAACCTCCAGAGGACTGCTAGCAAAGGGTCAGCACTTCTTCTGTTTCTTGTTCTCTGTCTCTGGTCTGAAACGGAATAACAGAGTTGGAAGGCACCTTGGAGGTCATCTAGTCCAACCCCCTGCTCAGGCAGGAAACCCTACACCATTTCGGACAAATGGCTGTCCAGTCTCTTCTTAAAAACTTTGTTGGAGCATTCACCGCTTCTGGAGCCAGGTTGTTCCACTGGTTAATTGTTCTCACTGTCAGGAAGTTTCTCCTTAGTTCTAGGTTGCTTCTCTCCTTGATTAGTTTCCATCCGTTGCTTCTTATCCTGCCTTCGGGTGCTTTGGAGAATAGCTTGACTCCCTCTTCTTTGGGGCAGCCCCTGAGATACTGGAACGCTGCTATCATGTCCCCCCTCGTCCTTCTCTTCATTAAACCAGACATACCCAATTCCAGCAACCGTTCCTTATATGTTTTAGCCTCCAGTCCCCTGATCATCTTTGTTGCTCTTCTCTGCACTCTTTCCAGAGTCATCCAGATGTTTGCAATGTGGCAAACACGTGGCAAACTCCTCCTCCTCCTCCTCCTCCTCCCCCCCACAAACCCAACTATTTTAGTACTGATGATATTACCTAGTTGGGTCCTGAAATGTCTGCAAGAAAACAACCAAGCTCAGAGAGCACCACGGACCCCACAGTTCAACCCTGTGATATTCAATTTTCTGTTCAATCAGTGGGGATATTTAAGTTCTTGGTTTTACACTTGTATTATTGGCATGGATTTTTTTTTATTCATATATCCATTTACACGGGTGCTCATCTCACGAATAGCTAACAGAGGTGAAAGTACAACGTAAGTGCAACATGAGGTAAAAATAAATTTAAAAGCACTGTTCCCAACTAAGTGGATCCTGAACATGCCATTTGCCAGAAGAACAGGCTCAATTATCTCCCGGGCAACACGCATGTGAAAACAAGGCCTTCAGACTTTCTGAAGAGTGAGTAGAGTCAGGGCCAGCTGACCCTTGCCTGAGAGCGTTGAAAAAAAATGACTTATGGCCATTTTTCACACTTAAACCGTTGCAGCATCCCTGGGGCCACGAGATCAAAATTCACAGCCACGGGCTCCTATTTGCGACGGTTGCCGTGTCCCAGGGTCACGTGATCCCCTTTTGCGAACTTCTGACAAGCAAAGTCAACGGGGGAAGCCAGATTCACTTAACAACGAGGCTCCTAGCTTAACCCCCCGCGCTGATTCAATGAACAACTGTGATGAGAAAGGTCGTAAAATGGGGCAAAATTTGCGCAACAAATGTCTCAATGAACAACGGAGATTTGGGACTTAATTGTTGTCGTACCTCGAGGACTACCTAGACAAGCAACCTGACAGAAGTGAAAGGTAGGGATGTGTGTGTGTGTGTGTGTGCGTGCGCGCGTGTGTGTTTGTATTGCTTTTCCACATCGTGCCTAATTTTCTGAGCTTCTATCCAAGGAAGTTTTTGTTGGCAAAGCCAGCAGCTAAAATATTGGGTTGGGCCTGGGAAGATAAAAATTCAAGTCCCCACATGCTAGAGAAGCTCCTTACCCCATACCCTTGTTGCGTTCACACAGTGTAACATGCTGAACCTGTTTCTTTTTACTGACCCATTCAGTGGTTTGTACAGTAGGGCGAACTGTAAAGAAACCGACCCACTGAGCCAGGTTATGTGTGTATGTGTGTAGGTGGGTGGGTGGGTGGGAGAAAAATAAAACTTTTCATGTTGTGCAAATGCTTCCTAGATTTGAAGTTTGAGTTCAAGACTTAAAACAGACCGGAGCATGTCAGAATGTAAAAGAACTTTGTGCGGCCCCAGAATTGATCAGACCGGATTTCTGGAAATAATAATAATAATTAATCATCATCATCATCCTTGGTAAGGACTTGATAGGTAGACAAAATGCCAAATCCAGTCTGAACATCTGGCTGACTGTGCAATGATCAATAACAACAACAACAACAACAACAACAGGGCAGTGCCTGGAGACAGCAGAATAGACGAGAAAGAATTGGAGAAGATAACAAAATACAAAGACCTACAAATAGAAATAGAAAGACTGTGGCAAAGGCAAGCAAGGGTAGTACCAATAGTAATAGTTGCCTTGGGTGCAATCCCAAAACAACTGGAGCACCACTTGGACACCATCATCGGCATTGACAAATTCGCCATTAGTCAATTGCAAAAGGCAGCCTTATTAGGAACTGCTTCCATCCTGCGACGAGATCTGTAATAACATCAAACATCCACATCTGCCTATCCCAGGTCCTTGGCAAGGACTCGATAGGTAGACAAAAATGCCAAATCCAGTCTGAGCATCTGGCTGACTGTGCGATGATTAATAATAATAATAATAATAATAATAATAATAATAATAATAATAATAATAATAATAATAATAATAATAATAATGATGATGATGATGATGATGATGATGATGATGATGATGATGATGATGATAAGGAGAGGGAGAGGAAGAAGAGGAAGAAGGAGGAGGAGGAGGAGGAGGAGGAGGAGAAGGAGAAGGAGGAGGAGGAGAAGGAGAAGGAGGAGGAGGAGGAGGAGGAGGAGGAGGAGAAGGAGAAGGAGGAGGAGGAGGAGGAGGAGGAGGAGGAGGAGAAGAAGAAGAAGAAGAAGAAGAAGAAGAAGAAGAAGAAGAAGAAGAAGAAGAAGAAGAAGAAGAAGAAGAAGAAGAAGAAGAAGTTGGAAGGGACCTTGGAGGTCATCTAGTCCAACCCCCTGCTCAGGCAGGAAACCCTACACCATTTCAGACAAATGGCTGTCCAGTCTCTTGTTAAAAACTTCCAGTGTTGGAGCACTCACAGCTTCTGGAGGCAGGTTGTTCCAAAGATAAGTTGTGGGTTTTGTATTTTTTTTATTAGTTTAGCAAAATGATAAAATACAGAAATAAAGAAAAATGAAAATAAGGGGAAAATAAAGGGAGGACAAGGGGAAAAGAGAGAAAAGTGTAGGAGAAAGGGAAAAAGAAAAAAAAGAAGCATTGATGTCTGACTCCTTTTGATGCAGGAGAATAAGGTGATAACACAAAACCTCAACTTTTTAATTTTGCAAGTAAATACATACCAGCCATTTCTACAACAGCAAAACTATCTAATCTGCAAAACCCAAAATCAAAGTTTCATATATATATATTTTTCCACCTCGGGCACAAAGTCCAGAAGCTTTCATCGAAGCAGCCAGTTTAGCCCTCTCTGCTAACCCTCTCAGCTTTTTTTTTTTAATATAAAATTCTTTTATTAAAACAATCAACATTGAACATAAAAACATATTGTGCAGCATTCATCATGGCACCTGATATACAATACTAAGTATTAGTCATTGAAAACGTCTGAGTTAGTAAGCCTTTTTCCCACCCTTCGCGTCTAGCCTCAACTATACTCCTGTTACACTTTGTTTGATTGGTGTTTCTCCTATCTGGTTCCATATTAATGTGATCAACATTAAACCAAAGATCCTATTGCTAAACAATCATCCTAGAACATAGCATACAACATTAGGTATTAATCTTTGTAAACATCTGTTTTAGTAAACGTTCTTCCCTCCTCCCTTCCCTCTTCAAGTATACTCCGAGTACCTTTTATTTGGTTGGTGTTTCTCTTATATATGGTCTATCTGCTGTATCTAGTTTATTGCATATTGTTCGTTTGCGCTTCTGAATTGGCTTCATCGCATTACTAGTGGGACTCAAAGTTCACCCAAAGGTAAGTTTAGGAAGGAGAGGAAGCACATCCAGACATGCAAGATGTTACTGTAGCTTTACAATCAGGTCACATTGATCCACTTGATGTTGAAGTCTGGACGGCTTCAAAGCTCTGACATTTGAATTTCCGTCAGGTTTGATCTAGGTTAGTTATTTTGTGATTCAATGTCTTTTTTTTTTTAGGGTCCTTTTAATATACAGGTAGTCTATGACTTATGACCACAACTGAGCTTCAAAGTTTCTGTTGCTAAGCAAAGCAGTTGTTAAGTGAGTTTTAGCCCATTTTACAACCTGTCTTGCCACCGTTGTTAAGTGAATCACTGCACTTGTTAAGTTAGTGACCCAGTTGTTAAGTGAATCCAGCTTCCCCGTTGACTTTGCTTGTCAGAAGTTCACATGACACTGGGACACTGTCATAAATGTGAGCCTGTTGCCACACGCCTCAGTTTTGGTCATGTGACCATGGGGATGCTGCAACAGTCGTAAGTGTAAGAAATAGTCATAAGTCACTTTTTTTAGTGCCGTTGTAGCTTTGGCCGGTCATTAAATAAAATATTGTAAGCCGAGGGCTACCTGTATTCATACAGCTGTCAAATGCATCTTATGAGGGAGGTTTTCTGCTTTATAGAAATGTACAGAGTTTCTAGATAAATTTCTATATACATTTTGTAGGATTTCTATAGATATAGAAATGTATTCCGTTTCTTATCTCAATCCATGGCTCTGTGCAGCTTACCATCCCTAACCTTATTCTTCTTTTATTATATTTTATGGTTCTGGTGCAAATACTCTTCATTGCGTTGAGCACCAGAGAGTAGAAAATAGAGCTACACAGTTAACGTTCCGAGAAATAAATGTTTGCAGACAAGGCATGAGAAAAGAAGGCAGCCATGTCCAGCAATGGAAATGGAATAAACAACTCTGGAACTAAAGATTGTCATCTCCTGATTCCATCCTGGGCATTTCCATCTAAAAAGGGATGATGAAAGAATGGAGAAGGGGGCTTTCTTTGGATTGGCAGCCTTGGAAAGCCACAGAAGAAACTCGTGGGATGGGAGGGAAAACCCTACTTAGGGTGTCTCTCAATCTTGGCAACTTTAAGATGGGTGGACTTCAACTCCCAGAATTCTCAGCGTTGAAGTCCACCTGTCTTAAAATTGCTGCGGCTGAGAAACACTGTGGTAGAACGAAGGGCCCAGGGATAAGAACATGATGCTCCAGATAATATTAAGCCAAGGGTCTTCAAACTTGGCCCTTTTATGACTTATGGACTTCAACTCCCAGAATTCCTCAGCCAGCCTCCACGCTGGCTGAGGAATTCTGGGAGTTGAAGTCCACAAGTCATAAAAGGGCCCAGTTTGAAGACCCCTGTATTAAACTATAACTTCCAGCAATCTTAGCCAGCTAATGAGGAATGCTGAGAAATGTAGTTTAGTATCCAAAGGCAGTTTAGTATCCGGTACGCTCCCATAGAATGGGTCTCCTCAGGGTGCCGTCGGCCAAACAATGTCGGCTGGCGACCCCCAGGGGGAGAGCCTTCTCTGTGGGAGCTCCAACGCTTTGGAACGAGCTCCCCCCCCCGAACTCCGCACGATGACGGAATTGCGCTCCTTCCGTCGAGAATTAAAAACACATCTTTTTCGACAAGCCGGCCTGGGGTAGTAGCTCCGGTACCAACAAGGCCGTAATTGTTTTTAGGGGGTTGAGTTTTTAAGATTATGTATTGGGTTTTTAAATGATTGGGCCAAATTATTTATTCTATTTTTATAATTTTATTTTTTGTATGTTGATGTTTTTTAATTGGGCTGTACACCGCCCCGAGTCCTTCGGGAGGGGGGCGGTATAGAAATCACAAAATAAAATAAATAAAAGTTCCCTTCCTCACTGGCCCTGGAGATACCTTGCAAGGACCCACATTCTCTGACAACGTTCTCCCCTTGTCATGAACCCAGTGTGCTGGGTCCACACAACCTGCTACGTTACATACAATCAGATTGGTGGGTGCTAGATAACTCGTTATCTATGGAGATTCTCCGCCATCCAGGTCATGGCTGTCCCAAAGGTGCTTTTTCAAAAGGCAACTGGAGTTTGTTATTCCCTGAGGACATTTCACTTCTCACTCAAGAAGCTTCTTCAGTTCGACATAACTCTTTAAACCAGTGTTTTTCAATCTCGGCAACTTCAAGATGGGACTTAAAGGACTTCAACTCCCAGAATTCCACCTATCTGAAAGTAGGTGCAGCTGTCAAAAAAGCCAACACAATGCTGGGCTGCATTAACAGAGGGATAGAATCAAGATCACGTGAGGTATTAATACCACTTTACAAGGCCTTGGTAAGGCCACACTTGGAATACGGCATCCAGTTTTGGTCACCACAATGTAAAAAAGATGTTGAGACTCTAGAAAGAGTACAGAGAAGAGCAACAAAGATGATCAGGGGACTGGAGGCTAAAACATATAAGGAACGGTTGCTGGAATTGGGTCTGTCTAGTTTAACAAAGAGAAGGACGAGGGGGGACATGATAGCAGTGTTCCAATTTCTCAGGGGCTGCCCCAAAGAAGAGGGAGTCAAGCTATTCTCCAAAACGCCTGAAGGCAGGACAAGAAACAACAGATGGAAGCTAATCAAGGAGAGAAGCAACCTAGAACTAAGGAGAAACTTCCTGACAGTGAGAACAATTAACCAGTGGAACTACCTGCCTCCAGAAGCGGTGAATGCTCCAACAAAGTTTTTAAGAAGAGACTGGACAGCCATTTGTCCGAAATGGTGTAGGGTTTCCTGCCTGAGCAGGGGGTTGGACTCGATGACCTCCAAGGTCCCTTCCATCATCATCATCATCATTATTTGTGGCTGAGGAACAGCCTGGCAGAAGATCTTTTCCACCAAAATCAAAAAGCCCAAAGGCTCCTGTAGCAATGAATAAGAAGCAGCTAGGTCAGCCTTCCCTATCAACACATTGCATCATATACAAGAGTCAATGTGGGTGGCGTGTATGTGTGATAGGTGCCATTGACCCATGTGGCTGGGAGGCAATACGTTGAAGTGCCAAGTTCATGAACTTCCCAACTCAAGGCCAAGTGTGACCTCTTGATAGATCTCTAATGCTAATTACACTTTCTCCAAGCAACGGGGTTTTCCCTCCGGTCCTTAACTGTTTTCATACACCCACAAATCCTCCAGCAAACCAAGACAAGTCCCTATCATTTTTCATTATAATTGAAGAGGAAAACCCAGATGCCTGGCTTCGTGTTAAAAGCAGCAACCGGGTGAAAATTAGGGCTGGGTGGGGAGGGAAGACAGAAAGCTTTGCCAGTGAACTTAGCCTCCAGATCAGTCCTCTCGCCTTTAGAATTAGACCTCCCAGGTTTCAAACGGTTGAGAGAGGCAAGGAGAGTCACCCGTATGTTCCTCCGTACTCCCGTTGTCTAGAGGGGGTTCCCTCCCATGTCATGTATGCAGGTTCACCTGTTGAACCATGAAACTAGGGTTCACATTAGGGTGAGCATCCTAGATCGGGGGTCTTCAAACTTGGCCCTTTTGTGACTTGTGGACTTCAACTCCCAGAATTCCTCAACTGAGGAATTCTGAGAGTTGAAGTCCACAAGTCACAAAAGGGCCAAGTTTGAAGACCCCTGTCCTAAGTCCACAAACACCAGAGAATTCCTGTGTTGGGAAAATCGGCCATCAACAAGCACATAATGATAAACAACATCTACACTACATCTACTCAAAAGAGACAATGCAAAAGCCCGGAAGGAAACATCTCCTCACCAGCAATCAACCTCACTAGGAGCAAAGATTAATGCCAAAATTAATACTAGGCCAACAATCAAGTAAACAATACCCCAATCAAGAAGCTATCAATTCACACCAACAAGCTAACAGTAAACCATTTGCTTGTTTCTTTGCAGATATTTGATTACCAAACTAGGTAACATCATCAGTATTGCAATCATCGAACACTGATGATACTACCTAGTTGGGTAATGAAACGTCTGCAAGAAGACATCCGACTTAGAGAGCACCAAGGACCCCACACAATTCAACTCTGAGCCATAAAGTCTCTCTTCCAGTAGTATCTTAGGTCTGTATTTGCCATTTCCTAAAGTAAGGCAGACAGTCTGGCAAGATTCTTGTAAACCAGTTATCAACCAGTAATCCACACTAAAGAAACTTATTTGACCTATATTATCTGTGCCATTCTGGTTGCTAGCATTTGACAAACCAGCATCTTTTTGGGGGTACAGCATATATGTTTTTGGATAAGCTCATCTGCAGATAGGCAGAACCCAATTTTAGGGGTGTATTTTGGAACCTGTTTGGCTTATCTGCTAACACATACAGTATACCCCTAATGTATTTTTTTCTTTAGTGACTTCTGGATGCAAGAAATAAAATGTCTATTACTATTATTATTGTTAATAATAATAATAATAATAATAATAATAATAATAATAATACCAACAACAACAGAGTTGGAAGGGACCTGAGAGGTCTTCTAGTCCAACCCCCTGCTCAGGCAGAAAACCCTATACCATTTCAGAGAAATGATTGTCCAGTCTCTTCTTAAAAGCTTCTAGTGTTGGGGCATTCACAACTTCTGGAGCCAGGTTGTTCCACTGAGTAATTGTTCTAACTGTCAGGAAATTCTTCCTTAGTTCTAGGATGGTTCTCTGCTAGATTGGTTTCCATCCATTGCTTCTTGTCCTGCCTTCAGGTTCTTTGGAGAATAGATTGAACCCCCTCTTTTGTGAGGCAACTCCTGAGATATTGGAAGATGGCCATCATATCACTCCTCGTCCTTCTCTTCATTAAACTAGACATACCCAATTCCAGCAACTGTTCCTTAGATGAGATGTTACATGAATATATGTAAAATCTCACTCTCTGTTTAGTGAACGTCTGGATGTAATGGACATCCTCATTCTATGAAACCCATAGAATGGTTTGCTGTGTTTGTATTTCAGGACAATTTTAGCAAGCCTCAAAGGTTGGAGATCCTTAAGGCAGCCATTTTGCCCTTTCAAACTCTTAAACCTGGTCAACATACTTCCTGCTCCTGCTCATTTTTGGTGAGAAATCCATAGTTTAAAAATTGAAAGCTTTGATTCACATTCAATCAGCTTGATTCAGAAACTCAATTATTCCGTTCCTCAACAGGTTCTCTGATTACCTGAAAATTGAGTCTCCAAAGTTGACGTTTCCGACAGGCCTTCTGAAACTTACCCTAGCTTAAAAGTCATAAAAGACGATTGCTACTTTTAGAAGAATCTTACAGTTCTCTGATTTGATTTCTGCAGCCACAGAAATCAAAGGGGGAGGAAAGAGACGATGTTTTACATTCAGCCTTCGCTGTCTTACACGCTTTGTTTTACATCCAACAATATTCTTATCTTCGGGCAAAAGAAATATCTAGCACAAAGAGAGAACATGAATTAAAGACACAAACAGCCTTCTGATTTTTTAATCTAGAGATTAAATTAAATTAAATTAAATCTAGGAAACAGCTCCCAAGGTATCTCCTGCCATCTTAAAGGTCTTCTCCTTGACCTGTGAAGACTTATGCTGCCCAAGGCTTGGGATGGGAGAAATTGACTTGTTGAGTCTCATTCAAGTCTCCTCAAGTAATTACATTATTATTTAGACCAGAGGTAAGCAACCTTGGCTCTTTTATGACTCGTGGACTTCAACTCCCAGAATTCCTGAGCCAGCCATGCTGAGGGGAAAGGGAGAGGTTTCCAAGCTGAGCCATGCTGGCTCAGGAATTCTGGGAGCTGAAGTCCACCAGTCATAAAAGAGCCAAGGTTGTCTACCCCTGGTCTAGAAGGCTCACCACTGAGAACAGGAAGACTTAGGACAGGGGTAGGCAACATTGCCTCTTTTATGACTCGTGGACTTCAACTCCCAGAATCCCTGAGCCAGCCATGCTGAGGGGAAAGGGAGAGGTTTCCATGCTGAGACATGCTGGCTCAGGAATTCTGGGAGTTGAAGTTCACGAGTCATAAAGTGGCCTAGGCCTAGGTCAGAGGTAGGCAACCTTGGCTCTTTTATGACTCGTGGACTTCAACTCCCAGAATTCCTGAGCCAGCATGGCTCAGCTTGGAAATCTCTCCCTTTCCCCTCAGCATGGCTGGCTCGGGAATTCTGGGAGTTGAAGTCCACGAGCCATAAAAGACCCAAGGTTGCCTACCTCTGGCCTAGGCCTAGGCTGCTTTATTACTCGTGGACTTCAACTCCCAGAATTCCTGAGCCAGCCATGCTGAGGGGAAAGGGAGAGGTTTCCAAGCTGCGCCATGCTGGCTGAGGAATTCTGGGAGTTGAAGTCCACAAGTCATAAAAGAGCCAAGGTTGCCTACCCCTGACTTAGACGTATATGCTGCTTTTATTCCAGGGAGGGGGGTTCAAAAATGCCCTTTTCATTTTATCCCCTCAAAGAATATCCTGTAAAGGAAGTTGAACTGGGAAGGAATGACTGATCCAAAGTCACCCAGTAAATGAGTATGACTAAGAATGAGCTAGAATCTATATTTCCCTTCTCCTAGTCCGGGAGTTTCCAAATCTGTCAACTTTCAGACTTGTGAACTTCAACTCCCATAATTCCTCAGCCAGCCAAGAGTTGAAGGGAGTTAAAGTTACCAGGTTAGGAGACCCCCATACTGGGAGACGGGAAATATAGATTCTAGCTCAGTTTTAGTCATGGTCCTCGACTTACAACAATTCATACAGTGACCATTTAAAATTACAACAGCACTGAAAAAAGGGATGAATGATTTGTTTTCACCCTTACAACTCTTGCAGCATCCCTACGGTCACGTGATCAAAATTCAGATGCTTGGCAACTGGCATGTACTTATGACAGTTGCAGTGTTTTGGGGGGGGTCACGTGACCCCCTTTTGTGACCTTCTGACAAGCAAAGTCAACGGGAAAGACAGATTCACTTAATAACCGTGTTACTAGCTTAACAACTGCAGTGATCCACTTAACAACTGTGGCAAGAAAGATCATAAACTGGGGCAAAATTAACAACTGTCTCGCTTAGCAACAGAATTATTGGGCTCAATTATTATTGCAAGCCGAGAACTACCTGTGCCAGCTTCAAATTTTAAAGACCCCCCCTTCCCCCTATTTATGTTGCTTTCAGAAATAGACACAACAGCGCTACCGATATTGTGAATATGCACCTCTCACCAATAAACGCACGTGGTTCTTTCGTACAGATTTTTGACCAGGAAAAAGACAGATGTTAGTGAACATCACTCACCACTTGTCAAATCTGAAGGGATTCAAAAATCTATAGCAAATATCATTCTCTTGTTTGACCTTCACAACTAAGGCAGCCAATCACCAGGTTTTCTGTATTCGCACAAAATGTTCATGAAACAGGCTGAACTGGCATATCGTCTTTAAAAAGAGAAGTCACAACACCTAAGTAAGCTTTGCACATTAGCTAAGACACCTGCTGGATTTCTGAACTTATTTGGATAAGCTTTTTGAGCAAACACAGCTGTTGTGGTCCTAAATGTAGTATCTCTCCAGTATCTGGCTTTTTAAAATATATATATATATATATATTTTAGTTCAGCATTTTGCAAAAAAGAAAAAGAAAAAAGAAAAAATACAGCAAGATGAAACATAAAATGAATAAAGATGGAATTTATAAGAATCGTAGAACTGGGTTAATTTTTTTTTCCAATATTCCAGGCTTTGTTTTAACTATTTTGTTTTGAAATGACGGGTCATTGTTGGAAATACAAGCAGCATATAAATATCTGCAGCAGCAGTCAAGCACGGTGTACACAATAAGATCAGATTAAAGCTGGCAACACTTTCTATAGTAATTTGATTTATTGCAATTATTACCGTAAAAAAAGATAAAAAGCACTGCAAACCCGAAAAATAAAGAGTGAAAGGAAAAAAATAAGAAGGGCGCGAAAGAAAAAAAAGAATAGAAAAGGAAAAAGAAAAAATTGCAAAAGAAAAAAAAAGAAATCTAGAAAGAAGGGAGTCCCCTTTATCACAAGTGCGAATAATCCTGACTTACAACAATTTATTTAGTGACCATTCAAAGTTACAGTGGCACTGAAAACAGTGACTTATGATTATTTTTTCAGACTTATGGCCACTGCAGCCTCCCCAGGGTCACATGATCAAAATTCAGACGCTCGGCAATTGACTCATATATATGACGGTCGCAGTGTCCCGGGGTCATGTGATCCCACTTTGCGACCTTTTGATCAGGGCTTTTCAACCTTGTCACTCATTGTACCACTTTTAGGATATGGCAACATCCGAGAACCACCAGTCGCCTAGCAAAGTGTCAAAAACTTGATGACCAAAAAAAAAAAAAAATAGGGAAAAAAGTGATAAAGTACAGGTAGTCCTCGACTTACAACAGTTCGCTTAGTGACTGTTCAAAGTTACAATGGCACTGAAAAAAGTGCCCCCCAAGCCACAGCTGAGCAAGACACCTGCCTGCCCGCCCGGCGGCGCTCTTCCTCCTGTCTGAGGTTTTCATTGTTGTGAGCATTTCTGTTGAGGATTGGCAGCAGGGGTGGGGTGGGGGGGTGTTTGGTTTTTATTCCCTCCATCTGCTGGGTGGTTGCAGCAGGTTTTGGTCACTTCACATGACCCTGGGACACTGTGACCGTCATAAATATGAATCAGTTGCCAAGCATCTGAATGTAAATCACAAGACCCTGGAGATGCTGCAACATTCCAGATGATCGGCGCTTCTTCTGGACTCAGCAGAAGCGCCAGGATCAGTGCTGCTTTCCAGCTGATTGGTGCTTCTTCAGGGCTCCACAGAAGTGCCAGGATCAGTGCTGTTTTCCAGCTGGTGCTTCTTCAGGGCTTAGCAGAAGCACCAGGATCAGTGCCAAGCTCCAGCTGGAGCCTGGCACTGATCCTGGTGCTTCCACTGAGCCCTGACAGTCCCGAAGAAGCACCGATCAGCTGGAAAGCGGCACTGATCCTGGCGCTTCCGCTGAGCCCTGACAGCCCTGCAGCTCCAGCCGTCTCTCAGCTCAGACTTGTGCGGTGCTGCCACCGGTTCAGCTCATTCCCCTCCCCCGCTACCCCTTTTCTAGGATGGTCACGTACCCCCTGCCAGGTGCCAACGTACCACAGGTGGTGCCCGTACCACTGGTTGAAAAGCCCTGCTTTTGACAAGCAAAGTCAAGAGGGGAAGCGGGATTCATTTAACAACCGTGCTCCTCACTTAACAACTGCAGCGATTCGCTTAACCGCCGTGGCAAGGAACGTCGTAAAATGGAATAAAACACACTTAACAAATCTCTCGCTTACCAACAGAAATTTTGGGCTCCGTTGTGGTTGCAAGTCGACGACTACCTATACAAACCATTTTAGGAACATATCACCTTTTCTTAAAACACAACCCAAGATTGCTTCTTTCCAAATAAATCCCCTACGTACAAATTCTGAAAGTCTCGTTGTCGTTCTGTACAAAAGAACCACATGGATTTGTAGGTAAGATATTGTTCACGTTGTGGTTAACGTTGTTCACACTGTTGTGTATATTTCTGAAAGCTGCCTAAAGAGGAAAGAGGGGCCATTTTATATTTGAAGCTTCTTCTTATAAAAATCGCATTAACCCAAAAAAAAATGGAACCAGGAAAATGTGGGAGCTGGAAAAAAAGAAATATGCATGTGGCCGAAAGGTTGTAAAACGGGACAAAATTCACTCAGCGGCTGTCTTACTTAACAACAGAAATTTGGGGCTGAATTGTAGTGGTTGATTGAGGATTACCTGTTGTAGAGTTATTTTTAAACCCCCCCCCAAAATAATATCAAGGTCCAAATAAATTCGAGATCCGGATGGCATCTCTCCCCATGTTCAAAATTTGTTTAGGAGTTGTGGATTTTTTTTAATGATTTTTTTTTTAAATTTCTTTTACGGTGATATTTTTTTAATACGATGTGACTTTGAAAATCAAAGCTGGGGATCGTTTGCCAGGCTAGAGGCTTGTCAAAATACGTTCTTGTGTGACAAGGTGACTCAAACGTTTGCTCATTGACATGGAAGCTATAAGATGTGTTCCGTCAACACATTTCAATACCAGAGGTGTGTTTTTTCCCCCAAACTCCTTTTTTTTCTGTCTCCTATGAAAGGACTTTAGACTACTTCAGAGACTGTGAACACTACTAGTTCATGGTTACTCATCCGGATCAAAGCAAACCCTATCCAGATTAACTTGTTGGTAATCTGTTTAGACTTGTTGGCCTCTTAGGAGGGCAACTGTCTTTCATTTTTGGCAACTTTAGCACATTTCCTTCTGAAATTACCTGCTTTTGTTTTTCTTCTCTTCGCTTTTGCAAAGAATGACCTGGATTAATTCTGCAACAAGGGCAGCTTTTACACAAAGGATGAACGCAAGAAAAAACTCGGAGGAGAAACTGCAAACTTCTCATGACCCACACCATAAAACGTGTGCAAAGGTGTTGCGTTCTCGTTGGTCTGTTATGGGCAATTTTGTTCACCCATCTTGAACATAATCTTTCAACAGAAAAGAAATCAGTATTATTTATTCGTTCGTTCGTTTGTTCGTTCGCTTGTTTGTTTATATCCTGACTTTATTATTTTTATAATTAACTCAAGGTGGTAAACATATCCAACCCACCTATTTTTGCCACAATGGCAATCCTGGGAGGTGGATTGGGCTGAGAGAGAGTGACTGGCCCAAAGTCATCAGCCTAAGGCAGGACTAGAACTCATTGTCTCCTGGTGATTGGCCCAAAGTCACCCAGACAGTTTTCATGCCCACGGTGGGACTAGAATTTACTATCTCCTAGTGATTGGCCCAAAGTTACCCAGTCAGCTTATATGGCTAAGGTGGGACTAGAACTCATTGTCTCCTGGTGATTGGCCCAAAGTCACCCAGACAGTTTTCATGCCTACGGTGGGACTAGAATTTACTATCTCCTAGTGATTGGCCCAAAGTTACCCAGTCAGCTTATATGGCTAAGGTGGGACTAGAACTCATAGTCACCTGGTGACTGGCTCAAAGTCGCCCAGTTGGCTTTCATGGCTAAGTTCATGGCTTCTTTGGTGTAGTGATTAAGGCACCAGGCTAAATACCAGGCAACGGTGAGTTCTAGTCCTACCTTAGTCACAAAGCCAGCTGGGTGTCCTTGGCCATTCGCTCTCGACTTTGGGAAGAAGGCAATGCAAAACACTTCTGAAATCGTTATCAAGAAAAGTGCAGGAACCAAACAAGGGTGGTGGTGGTGGTGGTGGTGGTGATGGTGATGGTGATGGTGATGGTGGTGGTGGTGGTGGTAGTGGAGGAGGAGGAGGAGGAGGAGAAGGAGGAGATGATCACATTTGCCCCAAACCTCCTTTCTTCCTTTATTGATTAGGTCAGTTGACCATAACAAATATATAAATAGATACAAAGAAAACAAAACTTCACAATAAACTGTTCAGATGAAAGAGTACTCCATTTTTACTGACAAAGAGGGATTTGCTTTGCTGCTAATGGCATCTAAAGATCCAAATCTTTTTATTATTATTATTTCTTCCGTCAACTACTGGTATATGTCATCAGCCTAAATTAGGTGAGGACTCAGTCCTTAATATGGCTGTCAACTTCATTTCGTTGGAAGATTCAAACCCACCCAACTCTCTCCCACTGGCCCACACCAACCTTCCCCACTGATCAGCCAGAAGACTCAAATCCAGGAAGCTCCCACTGGCACATGCACAACAACTGCCCAACAACTGGAAGTTTTTAAGAAGAGGCTGGACAGCCATTTGTCCGAAATGGTATAAGGCAGGGGTAGGCAACCTTGGCTCTTTTATGACTCTTGGACTTCAACTCCCAGAATTCCTGAGCCAGCTTGGCTAAGCACAGAAACCTCTCCCTTTCCCCTCAGCGTGGCTGGCTCAGGAATTCTGGGAGTTGAAGTCCACGAGTCATAAAAGAGCCAAGGTTGCCTACCCCTGGTATAGGGTTTCCTGCCTGAGCAGGGGGTTGGACTAGATGACCTCCAAGGTCCCTTCCCTTTATTATTATTATTATTATTATTATTATTATTATTATTATTATTATTATTATTATTATTATTAACTAGTATGTCCAGTTTAATGAAGAGAAGGACAAGGGGGGACATGATAGCAGTCTTCCAGTATCCCAGGGGCTGCCCCCAAAGAAGAGGGAGTCAAGCTATTTTCCAAGGCACCTGAAGGCAGGACAAGAAGCAACGGATGGAAACTAATCAAGGAGAGAAGCAACCTAGAACTAAGGAGAAACTTCCTGACAGTGAGAACAATTAACCAGTGGAACCACCTGCCTCCAGAAGCGGTGAATGCTCCAACACTGGAAGTTTTTAAGAAGAAACTGGACAGCCATTTGTCTGAAATGGTATAGGGCTTCCTGCCTAAGCAGGGGGTTGGACTAGATGACCTCCAAGGTCCCTTCCAACTTTATTATTATTATTATTATTGCTGTTATTATTATTATTATTATTATTATTATTACTTTAACATTGATTCCCAAAGAAAAGTCAAACGGCTCACCGAACGCCCAGCCATGTGTAGACATATAAATCACCCCACCAAAAAAAAAGTGAGATAGCTTTGGACTGCCACATCAGCAACAGGCAATCCTGAATAGGATTCACCACTCACACAGTGGGTGTCTGTTGGAACTCTCTGTATAAATGGGGCACAGTTTCCTCCCCTCAGTGTGGTTGCGGGTTCCCATGTCACACTGGAGATCACATTGTGACTGGCTGTAAGCAGTGGTGGGATTCAAATATGTGAACAACCGGTTCTCTGTGTGGATGCCACTTCCGGAAGTCCATTCTGGGACTGGGCCACAAAAAAATAGCTACTGGTTCTGCCAAATTGGTGCGAACTGGCTGAATCCCACTACTGGCTGTAAGCTAAGGGCAGATGCCAGTCCAATAGCTGATTTGTTTGTCATATAAAAGTAGCCCTCGACTTACAACAGTTCACTTAGTGACCGTTCAAAGTTACAACGGCACTGAAAGAAGGGACCTATGGCCGTTTTTCACACTTACGACCTTTGTAGCATCCCCATGGTCATGTGACCAAACTTCGGATGCCTGGCAACCGGTTCATAGTTAGGACGGTTGCCGTGTCCCTGGGTCATGTGATCACCTTTTGCAACCTTCAAATGTTTCACTTGACAGAAAATTTGGCCTCAATTATGGTCATAGGTTGAGGACTACCTGTCAAGGCAGCTGCGCTTCAGTGGTTAGACGACCCTGGTAAAAAAGATCTTTTTAACATTCACATGCTACTGTGTTTTTCTAACCTAGGTGAAATGTTAATATCTGTTGCCATGCGCTAAATAAATAAATTAAATCTCGCTTTGGTAAAGACCACCTGCCAAAATTGTAGAATTTGGTCCATTATCGCTAATACTGGAAGAAGAGCTCTTTGAAATGACAAGTCATCTACGTCACCAAGCAGTTTGCAGTTTTTGTGAGATCCTTCACTTTCCCTAATCACTGAAGACCGAGGCCCTTATTCCTCAGAGTTATGGGAAATAAAGCTAGCAGGAGATTGGCAGGTTGCGCAGAGATTTCTGTAATCTCTGTTGACGGCTCAGATCTAACAGAGGTGTCTGGAGGATGTGGTCAAACATAGTTCAAGAGGGTGACCACAACGGTCTGATTAAAGTTCCATCTTTTTTCCTTCTGAGTCACGATGCACATAAAAAAGGGATGTAGCTTTGATTGCCTCACCATTGCCATCGTCTTAACTTTTTCAACCATATCACACAGACACTACAGGGATCTGGGCACGCCTACAAACCTGTTACGCCTCTAAACTATAAGCTAAATCCAGAGCATTGGTCATTTCCTGGGCTTTTGAACCCAGCCAATTTCCTTCATTGTCCCTTTTTGAAGGAGCATGCGCTGTGCAGACGGATTTGTAATTGGCTGACCAACCACACTCAACGTGTAGTCCTCAATGGAACTGCATCTATATGGAGAGAAGTGAGCTCTGTCTTAGGCCCACTATTCTTCAACATAAGGACATCAGAAGAGCCCTGCTGAATCAGGCCAAAGCCCATTGAGTCCAGCATTCTGTGTCCCACAGTGGCCCACCAATTGTAGATGGGGATCTTGAGCAGAAAGAGAAGGCAAAACCCTCCCTTTCCCTTGACCCCCAACAAATGGTACTCAAGGGAATCCTGCCTGCCTCAACCAACACAGAGGCGGCACATGGGCATCCATTTTAATAACCACCGATACACTTGGCATCCATGAATCTATCTAACCCTGCCTTGAAGCTGACAAGGCTGACAGCTGTCACGACCCCTTCTGGAAGTGAATTCCATAAATCAACGACCCTCTGGGTGAAGAAATATTTCCCTTTATTTGTCCTCACTTTCTTAGCTACGAGCTTTAGGGAGTGCCCCCTTGTCCTGGTATTGTGTGATAGAGAAAAGAATTTTTCTCTATCCACCTTTTCTATCCCATTATCTATCTTCATAAATAACTTAGATAGACGGGGATAGACGGGGAACTCTTCAAATTTGCAGATGATACCCAGCTGGCAGGAATGGCCAACATCCCCAGAAGTTAAGCTCAAGATACAGAAGGATCTTGACCGACTTGTCTGCTGGTCCCTATCTAATAAAATGAAATTGAACGGAGAGAAAAGCAAGGTTTTACATTTCGGCAAGAAAAAACAAATGCACAGCTACAGTCTAGGTCAGGGGTTCTCAACCTTGGCAACTTGAAGACTTGTGGACTTCAACTCCCAGAATTCCTCAGCCAACTTTGCTGGCTGAGGAATTCTGGGAGTTGAAGTCCACAAGTCTTCAAGTTGCCAAGGTTGAGAACCCCTGGTCTAGGTGGTACCTGGCTCAACAGTCGTAACTGCAACAGGGATCTTGCAGTCCTAGTGACATTCACTTAAATGTGAGCCAGCAATGTGCTACAGCTGCCAAAAAAATCCAGCGCAGTCCTAGGCTGCATTAATAGAGGATTAGAATCAAGATCACATGAAGTATTAATATCACTTTGAAATGCCTTGCAGTTTTGGTCGCCACTATTTAAAAAAAAGATGTTGAGACTCTAGAAAGAGTGCAGAGGAAGCAACAAAGTTGATTAGGGGACTGGAGGCTAAAACATATAAGGAACGGTTGCTGGAATTGGGTATGTCCAGTTTAATGAAGAGAAGGACGAGGGGGGACATGATAGCAGTGTTCCAGTATCTCAGGGGCTGCCCCAGAGAAGAGGGAGTCAAGCTATTCTCCAAAGCACCTGAAGGCAGGACAAGAAGCAACGGGTGGAAACTAATCAAGGAGAGAAGCAACCTAAAACTAAGGAGAAATTTTCTGACAGTGAGAACAATTAATCAGTGGAGTGACTTGCCACCAGAAGTTGTGGGTACTCCAACACGGGAGGTTATTAAGAAGAGACTGGACAAACATCTGTCTGAAATGGTCTAGGGTTTCCTGCTTGAGCAGGGAGTTGGACTACAAGACCTCCAAGGTCCCTTCCATTTCTGTTATATTGTTATTAATTCTGTTATTATTATTATTATTATGTTATATAATAACAGCACCTGAAGGCAGGACAAGAAGCAATGGATGGAAACTAATCAAGAAGAGAAGCAACCTAGAACTAAGGAGGAATTTCCTGACAGTGAGGACATTCAATCACTGGTATGGCTTGCCTCCAGAAGTGGGTGAATGCTCCAACACTGGAGGTTTTTAAGAAGAGATTGGACAACCATTTATCTGAAATGGTCTAGGGTTTCCTTCCTGAGCAGAAGACCTCCAAGGGGGAGGAGGAGAAGAAGATGAAGACAAAGATGAAGACGAAGAAGAAGAAGAAGAAGAAGAAGAAGAAGAAGAAGAAGAAGAAGAAGAAGAAGAAGAAGAAGAAGAAGAAGAAGAAGAGGAGGAGGAGGAGGAGGAGGAGGAGGAGGAGGAGGAAGGAGGAGGAAGAAGAAGAAGAAGAAGAAGAAGAAGAAGAAGAAGAAGAAGAAGAAGAAGAAGAAGAAGAAGAAGAAGAAGAAGAAGAAGAAGAAGAAGAAGAAGAAGAAGAAGAAGAAGAAGTTGGAAGGGACCTTGGAGGTCATCTAGTCCAACCCCCTGCTCAGGCAGGACACCCTACCATTTCAGACCTACACATCACAAAGTTATACTCTTGACTGGGTGAATCTCACCTTGAATGTTTATTTTAAATTAAAAAAAAGCTGTAAGAATGGAACATCAGAGCCAAAGAAGAAACGGGAAGTAGGACAAGACGAACATCTGCTTGCACCATTTAACAAGACCCACAAAACCCACAGAGGAGGAAGTTATAGACTCCTGTCAACCCGACAGAAAACAGATGAAAAGATGAAGCTTGAAATAAGTTTCCCATCCAGCGAGAAGTTGGAGCACTGATGTTGATCAATCAGTTGGAATGCAAGGTTAATATATGGCAGGCCAATATGAAGTCACAACTTCAGATGGTGAAGAACTGGAAAGTCTGGATCTTTAAAAAAAACTATAAGTTTGAACGCTGGGCTGTAGTTCAATTTAGCCTCTTTTATTATTATTTATTACTTTTTTTATGCTGCCAGTTTCCCCTACAAGGTGACTCTGGGAGCTTTGCAAGTTATAAAGCAAGTAGCATTGTTGTTAGTTGCGAAGTTATGTCTGACCCATCGCGACCCCATGGACAACATTCCTCCAGGCCTTCCTGTCTTCTACCATCTTCCGGAGTCCATTGAAGCTCACGCCTCCTGCTTCGGTGACTCCATCCAGCCACCTCCTTCTCTGTCGTCCCCTTCTTCTTCTCTTGCCCTCCATCTTTCCCAGCGTCAGGCTCTTCTCCAGTGAGTCCTTCCTTCTCATTAGGTGGCCAAAGGACTTGAGTTTCAACTTCAGGATCTGGCCTTCTAAAGAGCAGTCGGGGTTGATCTCCTCCAGGACTGACCGGTTGGATCGCCTGGCAGTCCAGGGGACTCGCATGAGTCTTCTCCAGCACCAGAGTTTAAAGGCCTCCATTCTTTGGTGCTCAGCCTTTCTTATGGTCCAACTTTCACAGCCATACATTGCAACTGGGAAAACCATGGCCTTGACTATACTGTGTAAAACAAGTACAAAATAATTAAACATTAAAATGGCGCAGGTGAAACTATTGTTAAAAACTGTACTAAAATTGCAACTATGGGAGCTAAGAGGTGGATGGGAATGGGGTCTTCTCATCTCATCAGCCACCTCCAGAGGTGAAATCTCTAACGTTCCGGATAAATAATTGTTCAATTTCTTCTTAATGATAGAGCATCCACAACTTCTGAAGGCAAGTCGTTCCACTGATCAATCTCCTTGATTAGTTACCATCCGTTGCTTCTTGTTCTGTCTCCAGCTGCTATGGGGAATAGGTTGGCCTCCCCCTTCTTTACGGCAGACCCGTACAACGGTTTATTTAGTGACTGTTTGAAGTTACAACGGCGCTGAAAAAAGGGACTTACGACCGTTTATCACACTTACGGCCTTTGTAGCATCCCCATGATCATGTGACCAAACTTCGGATGCCTGGCAACTGGTTCATAGTTAGGACGGTTGCCGTGTCCCTGGGTCATATGATCACCTTTTGCGACCTCCTGTCAAGCAAAGTCCATGGGGAAGCCAGATTCACTCAAGAACGGGGTGACTAATTTAATGCCTGCAGTGATTCACTTAACAACTGTGGCAAGAAAGGTCGTAAAATGGGGCAAAGCTCACGTAGCAAATGTCTCACTTAACAACAGACATTTTGGGCTCAATTGTGGTCATAAGTCAAGGACTACCTATATTGGAACACTGCTTATCATGTCTCCCCTAGTCCTTCTTTTCATGATACCCAGTTCCAGCAACCGTTCTTCATATGTTGTAGCCTCCAGCCTCACTAATCATCTTTGTTGCTCTTCTCTGCACCCTTTCTAGAGTCTCAACATTGTTTTTTTTATCTCAAGCCATTCCATGGCTCTGTCAGGAAATGTCTCCTTGTTTCTAAGTTGGATTTATTTTTGATAAGCTTCCGTCTGTTACTTCTTGTCCTGACCTCTGGTGCTTTGGAGAACAGCTCCTTGCTCTTTGCGACAGCCCCTCAATTATTCAGCTATCTTCAGCAGAGAATTCTTCTGCTGGTTCTAGGCAGCCTGATAACAGATGAGGAAGGGGTGAGCTTGATGGCCCAAAGGGCCTTTTCTGACTCCCATGATTCTAATTTGGTAAATAATTCAACCACCCACGCACCCCCAAATCGCAGGAGACTGATCTGGTAGTCTCAACATTCCTTGATCTTGACCAAATTAAAGTTAATTCCGCAGTGGGTTGTCTTCTCTTACATTTTTCCAAAGTCCACTAACATAAAGTGCCTTGTCAAGGGCATAAAACAGTCATTAAGATGTTTTGTAGATTCGTGCTCATCTTAATAGAATAGAACAGAGCTGGAAGGGACCTTGAAGATCTTCTAGTCCAGCCCCCTGCTCAAGCAGGAGAACCTATACCATCTCAGACAGGTGATTGTCCAGTGTCTTCTTAAAAATCTCCAGTGATGGAGCACCCATGATTTCTGGAGGCAAAGCTGTTCCACTGGTTGATTGTCCTCACTGTCAGGAAGTTTCTCCTTAATTCCAGGTTGCTTCTCTCCTTGATCAGTTTCCAACTCTTGTTTCTCATCCTTCCCTCTGGTGCTCTGGTGAACAACCTGACCCCCTCTTCCTTGTGGCAGCCTCTCAGATGCTGGAATCCTGCTATCATGTCTCCCCTGTTTCTTCCTTTCTTTAGTTTGATGCTGAAGATCAAAACCCTGCCATTCTCAGCCAAGGGGGAAAATGTCCTAGAAAACTATGTAGCATTGGTCTCTTGAAGAAACCAGTGGAATTGCTTCCTTAAGAACCTGCTAGCTCGCTAAGTCTCAAGATGTTGCCAAACAGCTAAAAGCTGGTTTGAAGAGACAAGGTAAAGAAGAAGAGCAGTCAACTGCTCTAAAAGGGCTAGCTGCACAGATGTCTATGTGCATTGGACACCAGATGTTTCCACTTCCTCTTTAGACCCTTGACTTTTTAGACCGGTGCTTCTCAATTTTAGCAACGCCAAGATATGTGGATTTCAATTCCCAGAATTCCCCAGAACTGAAGAATTCTGAGTGTTGTAGTCCACACATCTTAAGACCTGCCAAGGTTGAGAAATGCTACTTCAGACATTCCACAGATGAATGAATGTTAGGAATCTGGAAACTGACTTTCAGGATAGCATGCGTCTGCATCTCGCTTTGTGTTTTTTCCCTGCCTTGCAAAATTTACACTCTGCCTAAGCCAGGGCTTGACCTTCAGTGGAATTCTACATGGGCCTTTACTACAAATCCCTGGCCGCCTAAGGAAATATGAAGAGGGATCCTAGAGTTCGTAATTTGCACGTGAACTTATTTTTCAGCGTGTTCTCCCTACCCCTGAAGGAAAAATCAATGACATTTGTAAGGTGTAAGGAACTGAAAATAAGGAATTTAAAGCACGTCGTTTTAATGTGTCTTTTGATCCAAGAAAATTAGCAGGCCTCCAGTTATTTCAGTGGGCCCTGTTGCTAAATTTAAATCATAGAATCCACGAGCTAGAAGGAGGTCTTCTAGTCCAAATCCCTGCTCACGACAGGAGCCTTATACCATTCCAGTCAAATGGTGGTCCAGTTATGGAGTACCCACGACTTCTGGAGGTAAGCTATTTCATTTATTAAATCTTCCATCAGGAAATTCTGCCTTTGTTCTAGATTGGTTCTCTCTTTAGTGATCTTCTCTCCATTGCTTCTTGTCCTGCCCTCGGGTGCTTTGGAGAATAGGTTGACCCCCCCCATTTCTCTGTGACAGCCCCTCAAGAATTGGAAGACTGCTACCATGTCACCCCTAGTCCTTTTCTCCACTAGGCTAGACATACCTAGTTCCCTCAATCGTTCATCCTACAATTTAGCCTCCAGACCCTTTATCATCCCAAAGATGCTTTTTCCAAAAGGCAACTGGGCTTTCTTTGTTTTTTCTTTGAAAACATTTCACTCCTCAACCAAGAAGCTTCCGTTCTGACTGACTGGTGGGGAATGGAAGGATTTGTATTCTTTGCAGTCATCTGGCTGTTAACACTCACAGGGTTGGATGTTAGCTTTGAGAATGCTAACCAATCAGTTAGAACTGGAGAAGCTTCTTGGACGAGAAGTGAAACATTTTCAAAGTCCAGTTTGCCTTTTTGGACAAAGCACCTTTGGGACCACCGTAGCCTGGATGATTGAGAGTCTCCATAGACATCGACCCTTTCTCATCTCTGCTCCTCTTCCCTCCACAAATCGTTGAGACCCTTTTGGCACGCAGCTTCCCATCCCACCAAGCCACAAGCCGACATCAGATCAACAGAATTTAATCTAGTTTATTCTCCAAAAAAAAAAAGAGGAAAAATATGAAAACGAAAAACCAAAGCGCAGTTCTTAAACACTAGCAGCAAGTAAAATTTGTACAACCATTCAAATCTGCAGTTGTAGGATGAAATAAATCTACACCTTGTCTTATCTGAGAGCTTTTTTGAGTTATACATACAAACGACAATTACAAGAACTGGTTCACAATGCGAATAGGCCCCCGGCTTGCGACAAACAAGCTGCATGTCACACCAAAGTGTCCCTGTTACCCTTCAACCCCTTTTTCCATTGATCAGAGGCCTGTGGCCTAGAATGGATGACTTGCTTACAGCTTGGATGTAATTTATTTTTAATCCATCAAAATAATTTCAGCCAGCATGTGAGGAGAGAAAGACAAGAGAGAGAAAGAGAGAGAGCGAAACAGCAAAAAAAAGCATAAACTGGCAATTTGCCCATGTGCCAGTTTGACTGCCATTCTTCGCAGGCCGTACCATCAAATGTTTCTGGTGATACCCGATTTGTACTATTTGTACTTTTCTATTTTGCTTTTTTCTCTCCCCTCCCTTTTTTTTTTTTTACAGCTACCCGGTTGTCAGTCTTCCTCCAAAAATGTACAATATTTCTTACAATATAAGTTATACAGTGTTCAGCAATTATTTGCTTTAATTTCAGTGAGAGGGAGAAAGGGAAGGAAGGAAAGGGAGGGAAGGTGGGAGGGACGGAGGGTGAGTGGCCTGGGTTGTTTGTTTGGTTTTTTTTTAATTATTTATTAATATTATAATTATTATTTCACAGCACTAAAAACCCAGTTCGACAGTGAAGTTGCGTGGCGGTGGTTTATTCACAAATGGCCTCCCAATTCGGTGGTGGTGGAGAAACACACAAGGCTTTCGAGCCGAGCAGTCAAGCAGTCAACTTTCCGTATCAATCTTTGCTTTTGTTTCTTTCGTTGTGAGGATTTTCAGCCAGTTTTACAATTTCCATCTTTCTTTATTATTATTTTTTTCCCTCTCCCCGTCGCTCCCGTTTTAGCATCTGCATCCAACAGTTTTTTGAAGGGCCAGGAAGGCTTTCCTCCAAAGAGGGAAAGATACTTCTCGTTCAGAGAAGTAAAAAAAAAAAAAAGTAACTTGGTTTCTTCTGTCTTTCTTTTTTTTTTCTTTCTTTCTTTTTTCCACCTTTTTCTTTTAAGCAGGAAAATCTCTCTTTTCCCCCCCCCTTTCCCCCCTGTCTGAGAGGCCCTCTTTAGCCCATGGCGGTCACCATACTTGATGGGTGGTGAGGTCCGAAAGACAAGCTAGAAGAAGGGTGCATCGGAGTTGGTGTGGTCAGCATGTGGCCCGAATGGCTGAAGGGAGAAATATGACTGATGGACGACATGTGTCTGGAAAGGGCGGCGGGGTTGAAGGAGCTGCTTTTGGGGAAATCATCCAGGCTGTCGTGAATTTTTTTGCTCTTTTTCGACTTGCTAGACATCTTCCGGTTTCGGGTCTGGATGCCTTCCTTCTTCATGGTCAGGGGTCTGTTAATCTAAACAAAAAATCAATTAACTTTTTTGGGGAGCTGGTCCTGTCTCCGGCTTCGCCCCCCCAAAAAATCTCTCCCTCACAAACGCAAACACGCAGAACGACCAAGTTCTAGAGCAGCGTTTCTCAGCCTCAACCACTTTTCAAGGGTGAGTGGACATCGGTTCCCAGAATTCCTTGGCTGGCTGGGGAACTCTGGGAGTTGAAGTCCACACGTCTTAAAATGGCGGACGTTGAGAAACACTATTCGGGCAAACTTTTTAAAAAATGGCCAGGAACATTCCTTTAGGTACATGTAGTCCTCTACTTATAACAGTTTGTTTAGTGACCGTTCAGGCTTATGACGGCACTGAGGAAAATGACTTATGACCAGTTTTCACCCTTACGACCTCATAAAGTGGACACGTCATCAAAATTCAGACCCAGCTGACTTGTATATATGACGGTCGCAGCGTCCCAGAGTCATGTGATCCTTATTGGCGACCTTCTGACAGGAAAAATCAATGGGGGAGCCAGATTCGCTTAACAACCCCGTTACTCATTTAACAACTGCAGTGATTCACTTAACAACCCTTGCAAGAACCGTTGTAAAATGGGACAAAATTCACATGACAAATGCCTCGCTTAGCAACAAAAATTTGGGGCTCAGTTGTGGTTGTCAAGTCGAGGACTACCTGTATATAAATTGATTAATATATATAAAAATGTATATAAACAGCCCTTGAGCTACAAGCATTCATTTAGCAACCATTCAAAGTTACAACGGCACTGAAAATAGTGACTCAGGACCAATCCTTACGTTTATTACCATTGCGACATCCCCAGGGTCACATGATCACCATTTGAATGCTTGGCAACTGGCATGTACTTAAGACAGCTGCAGCATCCCCAGGGTCACGTGATCACCATTTGAATGCTTGGCAACTGGCATGTACTTAAGACAGCTGCAGCATCCCAAGGTCATGTGATCACCATTTGAATGCTTGGCAACTGGCATGTACTTAAGACAGCTGCAGCATCCCAAGGTCATGTGATCACCATTTGAATGCTTGGCAACTGGCATGTACTTAAGACAGCTGCAGCATCCCAAGGTCATGTGATCACCATTTGAATGCTTGGCAACTGGCATGTACTTAAGACAGCTGCAGCATCCCAAGGTCACGTGATCACCATTTGAATGCTTGGCAACTGGCATGTACTTAAGACAGCTGCAGCATCCCAAGGTCACGTGATCACCATTTGAATGCTTGGCAACTGGCATGTACTTAAGACAGCTGCAGCATCCCAAGGTCATGTGATCACCATTTGAATGCTTGGCAACTGGCATGTACTTAAGACAGCTGCAGCATCCCAAGGTCATGTGATCACCATTTGAATGCTTGGCAACTGGCATGTACTTAAGACAGCTGCAGCATCCCAAGGTCATGTGATCACCATTTGAATGCTTGGCAACTGGCATGTACTTAAGACAGCTGCAGCATCCCAAGGTCATGTGATCACCATTTGAATGCTTGGCAACTGGCATGTACTTAAGACAGCTGCAGCATCCCAAGGTCATGTGATCACCATTTGAATGCTTGGCAACTGGCATGTACTTAAGACAGCTGCAGCATCCCAAGGTCATGTGATCACCATTTGAATGCTTGGCAACTGGCATGTACTTAAGACAGCTGCAGCATCCCAAGGTCATGTGATCACCATTTGAATGCTTGGCAACTGGCATGTACTTAAGACAGCTGCAGCATCCCAAGGTCATGTGATCACCATTTGAATGCTTGGCAACTGGCATGTACTTAAGACAGCTGCAGCATCCCAAGGTCATGTGATCACCATTTGAATGCTTGGCAACTGGCATGTACTTAAGACAGCTGCAGCATCCCAAGGTCATGTGATCACCATTTGAATGCTTGGCAACTGGCATGTACTTAAGACAGCTGCAGCATCCCAAGGTCATGTGATCACCATTTGTGACCTTCTCGGCCGGCTTCCGGCAAGCCAAATCAACTGGGGGGAGCTGAGTTCACTTAGTAAACTGCATGATTCCCGTCACAGCAGTGATTCACTTAACAACTGTGGCAAGAAAGGTCATAAAATGGGGCAAAACTATCTGGCTTAGCAGTGGAAGATTTGAGGGCTACCTGTATTCCCACATTCCGCTAAGAATATTGTTTGAAGTCAGATTCAATTAATGACTGCATAGTTAGTCATTGCTCTGCTTTCTGATCAGAGGGGCTTTGTTTTCAGATGGTCAGTGATGATGGGAACTGTAGTTCCAGCTCCATAACAGAATAACAGAGATGAGAGAGACCTTGGAGGTCTTCTAGAGCAGCCCCCTGCTCAAGCAGGAGGCCCTATACCAGGGGTCTTCAAACTTGGCCCTTTTATGACTTGTGGACTTCAACTCCCAGAATTCCTCAGCCAACCTCCATTTTGTTTGTTAGATTTAAGACAGAGGTCTTCAAACTTGGCCCTTTTATGACTTGTGGACTTCAACTCCCAGAATTCCTCAGCCAGCCTCCATTTTGTTTGTTAGATTTAAGACAGGGGTCTTCAAACTTGGCCCTTTTATGACTTGTGGACTTCAACTCCCAGAATTCCTCAGCCAGCCTCCATTTTGTTTGTTAGATTTAAGACAGAGGTCTTCAAACTTGGCCCTTTTATGACTTGTGGACTTCAACTCCCAGAATTCCTCAGCCAGGCACGCTGGTTGAGTAATTCTGGGAGTTGAAGTCCACAGGTCTTAATGTTGACAAGGTTGGACACCCCTGATGTAACACAACGATATTATCTCTGAGAATCAGCTGAGAACATGACCATCTCACTTACATTGTGGAGCTTGAAATATAGCCCACAGGCATTACACACTGGATCCCCGTTGGCATTCCTCCTCCACAGAGTGGTGGTGGTTGTCTGGCAGTTTGCACACGATGTCCCAGCCCGTCTTGCAGCTGACTGGGGGAGAAGAGAGAAAGCATAGTCACCTCACCAATAGATTAACGTGAGGGGCGGGTTTCAAGATCCTAAACCAGTGTTTCTCATCCTTAACAACTTTAAGATGGTGGACGTCAGCTCCCAGAATTCCCCAGCCAGCTCCCAGAATTCCACAGCTGGCTGGGGAATTCTGGGACTTGAAATCCACCCATCTTCGGGTGGCCAAGGTTGAGGAATGCTGCCCTAAACCCTTGCTGTGCACCCCAGAGAAGCAAAGCCAGCCCATTGCAATAAATCATGCATCAATTCATACAATTCTTCAGAGGTTAGAAGATCCAAGTGGAATTGTGTAGTCACACCACAGTTTTATCTGGGTAGGATTGCCTCTTTCCCCAGCAATCGTGCATGTGTGTGACAACATCAGATCAAAGATGTTGATGGTGAAACACACGAGATTTTAATCAGCAAGAATCCCACTGATTCGTTCAAAGTTGCAAAAGTCCTCATCGGTAACAACAGACGCCACACAAAAATATTTGTTTGATGCTCAGCATTGCTATTTCTCTTGTCAACTATCCAGAACCCAATGAAATTGAAACTTCAAAGAACCAGGACAGAAATATTGTTTTTACAGAACGTGCAGTTAAACTTTAGTGCTCTCATAAGATGTGCTGCTGGCTGGTTGGCTTCAACAAAGTTTGGACCAATCCGTGAAAATAAGAAGATCGACAGCTATTAGTCTTGATAGCAGTGGGACTGCCTCTGAAGACCATCTAGTCCTCGATTTACAACTGTCCATTTAGTGACCATACAAAATTACAACAGCGCTGAAAAAGGGGGACTTAGGACCATTTTTCACACTTACGTCCGTTGCAGCATCCCCAGGGTCACCTGATCAATTCTGGACTCTTGGCAACTGGCTCATAGTATGATGGTGGCCGTGTCCAAGGGTCATGTGATCCCCTTTTGCGACCTTCCAAAAAGCAAATTCAGTGGGGGAAGAAGCCAGATTTACTTAACAACTGTGTTACTAATTTAACAACGGCAGTGATTCATTTAACAACTGTGGCAAGAAATGTCGTAAAACGGGGCAAAAGCCACTTAAAAACTGTCTTGCTTAGCAACAGAAATTTTGGGCTCAGTTGTGGTCATAAACTGAGGACTGCCTGTATGTTTCTGAAGCACGCAGCGGTGACCCACTTCTCTCCATCAAGGTAGCGTAACTATGGGGCTTCACTCAGTAGAAACATCCGCCTCTCTTTCTTGGAGCCACAATTTTTGATGGCCTTTTGAGAGCATGGCACTTGCTCACAAAATGGCCGCCTTCAGGGATGGTGTTTCCGGTTCATAAAATGGCCGTCGAGAGGACGACGTCGAGAGCCAAGACCCCCGCTGAGCAGAAATTAACCAGCAGGCCTGCTTCACACAACCTTCTCAAGATCCTCCCTTAAAATTTCAGCTTAGCTTTGCCTTCCTTCTCCTGGTGAGACGGGCAAACATCCAAGCCAACGAGACCCCTGCTTCATTATTTCTTTAAAAAGCCTGCGGGGGGCTCAAAACATTCTTTTCTCCAAGGGATTGAGATTGGCACTTTGATTTCGAGCTTGCCCAGTTTCCACCGTAACGTGTTTCTTTTTTATATAAATTAAAAAATGGGAAACGGATGGACCAGGGAGGTGATGGATGCCAAGGAAGGCGTCCTTGGATGGTGGATGGTGTGGGCAGTTAGAAGCATTATCCGTCCACCCACCTACATCTCCTTCAATCTATTTTGCTTCTCCGATGGGCAATCTGCCCTTCATCCCACAACTAGGCCTGAACCACGCATCTCCTAAGACGGAGTTAATTAAGGATGCTAGGCATCCAAAATTGTTCTCCTTGACATTCCTCTCCCTATTCATCTGAGGCTGGAGTCATATGCTCTGCAGACAGCACGTAAACAACGGCTCAGCCATCATCCACCCCAAAAAGATCAACCGATCTTATTCAATTAAGTTCTTCTTGCAGCTTCCATGACTAATGAAGCTCAGCAGCGGCTAACACACTTAGTCAAGCCATATGCATCAGCTTTAGCCCGTACAAAACACTAATGTAAAAGCTTCTTCCCGGGAAACATTAAGAAGCTATCCGTAGTTGTGTTTTTTTAACTAGCACAGTCAGGAATGGATGTGGTATGCCCTATCTGTAAAACAATGTCGGTGCTCAACAATTGAGTTCTGTCCTTCTGACCAAACAGAGAGTCTAAACATCGGGATCGGATTAAGAAGGAGGATGCTTTTAAACGCATTATTTCTTAGATTGGTTAGAGGGGAAACAGAATACTGTAGAGTTATGTATTTCTCTGAGTTCTCTTTGACTAAAAATGCTGCAAACATCCAAGAGGAGGAGGAGGAGGAGGAGGAGGAGGAGGAGGAGGAGGAGGAGGAGGAGGAGGAGGAGGAAGAAGAAGAAGAAGAAGAAGAAGAAGAAGAAGAAGAAGAAGAAGAAGAAGAAGAAGAAGAAGAAGAAGAAGAAGAAGAAGAAGAAGAAGAAGAAGAAGAAGAAGAAGAAGAAGAAGAAGAAGAAGAAGAAGAAGAAGAAGAAGAAGAAGAAGAAGAAGAAGAAGAAGAAGAAGTTGGAAGAGGCCTTGGAGGTCATTTAGTCCAACCCCCTGCTCAGGCAGGAAACCGTACACCATTTCAGACAGTCCAGTCTCTTCTTAGAAACTTCCAGTGTTGGGGCATTGACAGTTTCTGGAGAATCTTTTGTGATTTGCAAACTTTCCAAGATCTGTACAGGCTAGTCCTTGACTTACAACAGTTTGTTTAATGGTGGTTCAATGTTACAACAGCACTAAAAAAAAAGTGACTTATGACCATTTTTCACACTTATGACCACTGCGTCATTCCCCATTGTCACGGGATCAAAATTCAGCCATTTGGAAATTGACTCATCTTTATGACACAAATCTGGGGCTCAGTTGTGGTGGGAAGTCAAGGACTACCTGTATTTGTGATTTCCCAAGGCACTGCCCAAATAATATTAAAACCTAGCTTTGTGACTTTATGGACTAGAAACATATTGCTGCTGTTGTTGTTTTCCCAATAAAATCTGAACATTTAAAAGCACTACCACAAAATATCCACAGCTTTGTGGAAATAGTCAGATAACATAAAAAGAAAACCTACAGGGTCTACTTTAATTTTTTTTTTTTTAAATGACTTCCAGGGAATAGCACAGTCAAATTATGCCTGAGCATTAAACCAGGTTTAATTTTCTTGCTGACAGCAGTGGAATCTTAGCAGGTTTCACTTTGACTAAATTGAGTCTGCGGTGCCTTTTAAAATGACTGTTGTGTCAGTTTGCAGTTGATTCATACAGTACGTTTTTTTTTTGTCAGTGAATCATGCTGTATCTTGGAATTCTCAAATATTGGCATCTATTCCCCCACCACAGCTGGTCCTCAACTTATGATTAATTGATAATTGATGCACTTGATAAAAGGCCTGATCTGGACAGAAACCCAGAGAATTGTCAAGCCTTGCTCAAGACATCAGTTAGAATTACAGAGAGTTTATTTCTTTACAGGTAGACTTACAACCATCCATTGAAGAACTATTATTATTATTATTATTATTATTATTATTATTATTATTATTATTATTATTATTATTATTACTATTATTACTATTATTACTATATTGTTGTTATTATTATTATTATTATTATTATTATTATTATTATTATTATTATTATTATTATTATTATTATTATTATTATGGATCATCGCACAGTTAGCCAGATATTCAGACTGGATTTGGCATTTTGTCTTCCTATCGAGTCCTTACCCAGGACCTGGGATAGGCAGATGTAGATGATGATGATGATGATGATGATGATGATGACGATTATTATTATTATTATTATTATTATTATTATTATTATTATGGATCATCGCACAGTTAGCCAGATATTCAGACTGGATTTGGCATTTTGTCTTCCTATCGAGTCCTTACCCAGGACCTGGGATAGGCAGATGTAGATGATGATGATGATGATGATGATGATGATGACGATTATTATTATTATTATTATTATTATTATTATTATTGTTATTGTTGTTGTTGTTGTTGTTGTTGTTGTTACCTAGCTGGGTCCTGAAAGGTCTGCAAGAAAACAACGAACCTCAGGGAGCACCAAGAACTCCTCATTTCAACCCTGACCTATAAATATTCTCCTTTATTCAGGTTTTATTGCTCCCAAACCACTAAAAAAATCTACGTCGCAAGACGCTTGGGGAATCCGAGAAGGGGAAACCACTAAGACGTCAAACTCAGGTCCAGAAATCAAGCATCTAATGAAACTCGATTTGTAGAACAGAGAGTTTTTAAAAAGCCCCTGGAATCAGGAAGGAAAATTTTTAATTCTCAAGGAATCCAGTGCTTTTGGGGGGGGGGATTTAGCAAGAGTTCAGTGGAAGCCACCAGGCCAGATTTATTTGTGCCGCGGAAGACTTAAGAATTACTCTTATGTTTTTGGCTACCCAACCAATGGGTTCATCCCCAATGACGGTTCTTGCAGAGAAGTTAGAGTAGGGGCCTTCAAATGTGGCCCTTTTATGACTGGTGGACTTCAACTCCCAGAATTCCTCAGCCAGGAACGCTGGCTGAGGAATTCTGGGAGTTGAAGTCCACCAGTCATAAAAGGGCCAAGTTTGAAGACCCCTTGACTTGTGGACTTCAACTCCCAGAATTCTTCAGCCAGGAACGCTGGCTGAGGAATTCTGGGAGTTGAAGTCCACAAGTCATAAAAGGGCCAAGTTTGAAGACCCCTGAGTTCGAACTACCACTCAACAAAAGAAAATATGGAAGTTGTAGTTTCAGCGAATCTTGAGTCATGGATGGTCAGGCAACCAGTTTGGTGGCTTGGCCATGACAACTGTGTGTCTATCATTCCCTTTTCAGCTCTATTTTCATCCTAGGCATGCACATGCACGCTATAGAAACATCTGTCTTCTTTTGCACTTGGCCGCAAAGGGGTGTGTGTGATGCCCAAAAGGGTATCTTAATTTTTCAAGGCTTCTGGTTCACAACTGTTGGAAACCACATCTAGAACACTTCAACCAGGAGAACTCCTGACACATACCGAAGCCTTGCCCTAAATATTCTTCCCCAGCATTGCATGCAAATTTATTCCAGTAGCTAGTTTGGGGAAAGGAAGGTAGCTGTTGATTATACATTCAAATGAAAGAATTTTCATATGTACTTAATGTGTGTTTGTGTGTGTGTGTCTGATCTGTAAACAAGGCGATAAATCATAAAATAAAATAAAAAAGATTGGCCTAGAACTAAGGAGTAATTTCCTGACACTGAGAACAATGGACTCGGTGGAACAGCTTGCCTTCAGAAGCTGTGGATGCTCCATCACTGGAGGTTTTTAAGAAGAGAGTGGACAGACATTTGCCTGAAATGTTATAGGATTTCCAGCTTGAGCAAGAGGTTGGACTAGATGACCTCCAAAGTGCATTCCAACTCTTATTCTGATTTGTTAGCTTCTATTCTCTTCTGACTCAGCCTTCCATCCTTCTGAGGTTGGTAAAATGAGGACCCAGATTGTTGGGGCAATATGCAAATAATGCTTCTTACATTACAAATCACGCTGCTATGGGGTGGTATATAAGCCTAAATGTTATTGCTATTGTCATTTTTTTTTAAAACAAAACAAAACTCACGGGCTCTAAAAGCAGCACCATGAATTTCAGTGCTGTTCTCCAAATTTCAGTTCTATCCCCCATCTAAATGCCCACAATGCCTTTGTCGAACCATACTCTGAAAGCGATTGTGGACAACCTAAAGCAAGAGCTGGGGAACTACAGTCCCTTTATGACTTGTGGACTTCAATTCCCAGAATTCCTGAGCCAGCCGTGGTTAACTCAGCAACGGCTGGCTCAGGAATTCTGGGAGTTGAAGTCCACAAGTCATAAAAGGGCCAAGTTTGAAGAGCCCTGCTCTCAAACATCTAACCAGGATAATGTTCCTCACATCTAAGGTGCGGCAAAAATAAGAGGGCACCTGGTGCCATCAGGGAACCTTTCAAATAAGTGTGAGGATTAGTTGTAAGTCACATTTTTTTCAGCGCCCTCGTAACTTCAAACAGTCTCTAAAGAAATGGTCGTAAATTGAGGACTATCAGTTTACAGGTAATTCACATGGTGTAAATGACTCAAGAGTAGAAATTAATGTGATCTCCTTCCATATACAGGTAAGTCTTCGACTCACAACCATCCATTTCGTGACTATCTAAAGTTACAACGGCACTGAAAAAAGTGACTGGAGGAGGGTGCAATGGCCGTAAGGGTGAAAAATGGTCATAAATCACTTTTTTTACACTGTTTTTCACACTTATGACCGTTGCACCATCCTCATGATCATGCGATCAAAATTCAAACACTTGGCAACTGACTCCTATTTATGACGGCTGCAGTGTCCCGGGCAGTGGTGGGATTCAAATATTTCAACAACCAGTTCTCTGCGTGGATTCAGGCCTGGGCCTCTGAGGCCAACAACGGACTTCCAGAAGTGGCATCCACGCACTTCCGGCGGGCCGTTCTAGGCCTGGGAGGTCTCCTCCAGGCCTCCGAGGCCTAGAACGGACTTCCGGAAGTGGCATCCACGCACTTCCAGCGGGCCGTTCTAGGCCTGGGAGGCCTCCTCCGGGCCTCCGAGGCCTAGAACGGACTTCCAGAAGCAGTGTGCATTCATCCGGTTCTCCAAACTCAAAAAAAAATAGCTACCTCTTCTACCGAACTGATGAGAACCGGCGGAATTCCACCACTGTCGTGGGGGGGGGTCACGTGATCCCCTTTTGCGACCTCCTCACAAGCAAAGTCAATGGGGAAGCCAGATTCACTTAACGACCGTGTGGCTAACTTCACCAGTGCATTGATTCGCTTAACAACTGTGGCAAGAAAGGTCGCAAAATGGGGCAAACACTCATTTTAGCAACTGTCTCAACTTAGCAATAGAAATTTTACGATCAATTGTGGTCGTAAGTCGAGGACTACCTGTATGGGCCAGCCCTCTCTTACCTAAAAAGGGGGGGCTTATATCAAGAAAGGGAGGGGGGAGGCAGAATATCTGCTTGAAGGTTCAGCTCCACCCTCTACCCGCTCCACCGACACCCGAAAAATTTACTCTTCTCCCTTACGATCCAAAGCACCAGCTTATTTATCCAAACAGCCTTGTACGCCTTCCAAAAGATTTAGAGAAACAGATGTAGAAAGAAAAAAAATGTCCTATTTCCTTAGGGCCAAACGACACGGTACACGCAGTCATATGGAAGTTCCCTCCAATTTTTTATTTTCCTAATGAAAAGCAGCTTCAGAAGGACGCAGTCGTGGGTCAGGCATTGGCAAAGAGGAAGGGGCTGTCTCATTCTTTTCCCTTCGAGCCATTTATATCCCCTCCTCATATAAATGCTTCCTTTTGGGTTGTTGTTGTTTTTATCTTCAAAGGGGGGGGGAAGAATCCACAAAGTTCCTGATAAGGAAAAACCCAAGTGGGCTGAAAGGGGGGAAAAAAACAAACATCCTAACTAGAGGAGAAAAAATGTGTTTCTCCTTATCCAGTCACCTTACATTCTAACAGTCAAACACAGTTAAGTGTGAGAATGGCACAAACCCAGGATTAGGACTAACTCAGGGAAATAGGATCTCCCTATCTGTATGTCCAAAACCATAGTCCCTCCATTTCTCTCTCCATAACCATAATCTGGTTAGCCCCTGCTCCGCGGTAGAATTGGCAATCCACAGTATACATCAGCGGTTCTCAACCTGTGGGTCGTGACCCCATTTGGGGTTGAACGACCATTTCACGGGGGTCGCCAAGCACCGCATTCCGTCATTATTATTTTTTCGTCGGCCATTTTTTTTTCCTATCGCGATGCAGACCGTCGCACCGCGCGGTGCAGGCCCGCCCTTTTTTTCGGCCATTTTGTTTTTTGGGGGTCAGCCATTTTTTTTCCTATCGCGATGCAGGCTGTCGCGCCGCGCATGCACGATGCGCCCCGTCGCACCGCTCATGCGCGGTGCGGGCCTGCCATTTTTTTTTGTGCGGCGCGGGCCAGGGTCGAGCCCCGGAAAAGGTTGAGAACCGCTGGTCTACATCCACTACTAGCAGATAAAAAGATAACAAACCCCACTCCTTTCTAGCACTGATGATGTTGCCTAGCTGGGTCATGAAATGCTCAGTGGTTCGAAAAAGGCATCCAGCAGTTGAAATCCTAACATACGGCCAAAGATTTGCTTAACGATGCTCTCCATGGATAATACAGGTAGTCCTGACTTACAACTACAACTGAACCCAAATTTCTCATGGCTAAGCTATGAGGGAGTTGTGTCCCATTTTACGACTTTTTTTGCTACCGATGTTAAGCAAACTACTGTAGTCACGAAGTGAAACATGTGGTCGTTAAGCGAACCTGTCTTCCCCCGTTGACTTGGTTTGTCGGACACTGGCTGGGAAGGTTGCAAAAGGTGATCCCGTGAACACAAACACACACACACACACATACACCCGGGACAGTGAAACCGTCCTAAATACACCCCAGGGGCCAACCGCCCGAATTTTGAACACGTGTGACCATGGGGATGCTCGTAAGGGTGTAGCTCTATACATATGTTGTATATAGCATGTTTTAAATGGGTGTTATGTATGTGTACACTTTGAGAGGAAGCAACTAAATTTCATTTTTAATGTGTGCCATTGTGCCCACAGGAAAAAAACGACAATAAAGGTGATCTAATCTAAATCTAAATCTAATAAGTGTGAAAAATGGACATAAGGAATCCTTTTCACTGCTGTTGTAACTTCAAACAGTCGCTAAATACAAATCCGAATGAATAAATAAATAAATAAATAAATAAATAAATAAATAAATAAATAAATAAATAAATAAATAAATACGTAAATGGTTGTAAGTCAAGGATTATCTCTACTCTACTTTTATGAATGAATGGTTTAGCTTGTCAAGACAACCCATTATTACCTCAGATTTATAGGGGGTTTTTTTCTCTTTCAAGTCTTTCACTCATTTTAGAAAGGTGAGCTAAAAACGTCCCATTCTTTTCAGCTTCCGAAACTTCTCAAAACACTAACAAGCCCACCTCAGGGGACATCCAGTTCACCACCTTTTAAGCTTTTGGGACTTTTCCAACGTCTTCAGACGATCAGCATCAAGGCATTATCCCCACCTCTACTTTCCCTCTAATCAATCCTTTCTTTCCCATTTTTTCTGCATCTCCTCCACCTTCAACCACCCCTCCCTCCTTGGAGATAAACCATTCACCATCATCCCAACCCTACTTTCAAAGCAAAAGCTCCAGAATTTTTTTTTTAAAGTCATATATATAGAGAGAGACAGAAATGGTACATAACTTGGCACTTATGGTGAAAAATGGGGAGCGGGCCCCCTCATAAACTCTCTTCTGTACAGACAAATAAGACTTTGGGCGGATTGGCCCAGTTCTACTCCCTCCAGAAAGTTCTCCATCTTGGGCTGAGGAAAGAAGGAGGAGGAAGGAAGGAAGGAAGGAAGGAAGGAAGGAAGGAAGGAAGGAAGGAAGGAAGGAAGGAAGGAAGGAAGGAAGGAAGGAAGGAAGGAAGGAAGGGGAAAGGAGGGAGGGAGGGAGGAAGAGAGGGAGGGAGGAGGAGGAAGGAAGGAAGGAAAGACGGAAGGAAGGAGGAAGAGGAAAGGAGGGAGGGAGGGAGGGAGGAAGGGAGGGAGGGAGGAAGGAAGGAGGGAGGAGGAGGAGGAAGGAAGGGAGGAAAGGAGGAGAAGGGAGGGAGGGAGGAAGAGAGGGAGGGAGGAGGGAGGGAGGGAAGGAAGAAAGGAAGGAGGAAGAGGGAGGGAGGAAGAGAGGGAGGAAGAGAGGGGGGAAGAGAGGGAGGGAGGAGGGAGGGAAGGAAGGAAGAAAGGAAGGAGGAAGAGGAAAGGAGGGAGGGAGGAAGAGAGGGAGGGAGGGAGGAGGAGGAAGGAAGGAAGGAAAGGAGGAGAAGGGAGGGAGGAAGGAAAGGAGGAGAAGGGAGGGAGGGAAGAGGAGAAGGAAGGAAGGAAAGAAGGGAGGAGAAGGGAGGGAGGAGAAGGAAGGAAGGAAGGAAGGAAGGAAGGAAGGAAGGAAGGAAGGAAGGAAGGAAGGAAGGAAGGAAGGAGAAAGAGAGAGAGAGATGGGGAGAGAGAGAGGAGAAAAAGAAGTTAGTGCATTTTTTTGAAGTTGGAGGTTCACTTACCAGTCTTCTTTTGGGCTTTATCAGCGGCCGATTTTGCCCATTCATTTTATGATACAATCCACAGGCGTTACAGAGGTAATGCCCTGTGCCATCTCGCCTCCATAGTGGGGTTGAGGTAGCTCCACAGTTTACACACTCCCTGCCTTCTGAAAACAAAAGGGGACACAAATCATTGAGGAGCAGCAGAGGAAGGAAGAGGGAAGCTGGCTGGGAGGTGGTTAGGACAGGGTTTATCCTGCACCACCAAGCTCAGCATTCACATCTCACCACCTCTGGTTAAAAAGCCAGAGGTGTTAACATTGAATAAGATGTGATAAAATCCCAGGGATTGGCTTAATAAATTTCTGCAGGTCGCCTCTCGACTTACGACCACAACTGAGCCCAAAATCTCCAGTGCTAAGCAAGAGAATGGTTAAATGAGTTTTACAACTTTCCTTGCCACAGTTGTTAAGCGAATCAATGCAGTTGTTAAGTGAGTTACACCGTCGTTAAGTGAATCTGCCCCCCCATGGACTTTGATTGTCAAAAGGTCGCAAAAGGGAATCACGTGACCCCGGGGGACATCGCAATGGTCATAAATAGGAGTCAGTGGCCAAGCATGGGAATTTTGATCATATGACCATGGGGATGTTGTAAAGATGAAAAATGGTCGTAAGTCACTTTTTGCAGTGCCGTTGTAACTTTGAACGGTCACTAAATGAAAGGCTGTACGTTGAGGACTACCTGTATACCGCTGGCATCTGGGGACAAAAAAAGTGCAAAAGTTAAACTAGATGGCTGGCTTGTCCCCAAACACACAATTAAAACCATAACTCAGAAATACACTGATAGGAAAACAAGAACTGGGAAGCCATTTGGATTCAAGGGGAATCCCAGGAGATCGTTTAAATATGCACACCACAGTGTGTTGAAACACAATTTCCACTTTGTATTCAAATCAGGACACTGTGTAGAACACACAGAACAGAGTTGGAAGGGACCTTGAAGGTCTTCTAGTCCAACCCACGTTCAAGCAGGAGGCCCTACACCAGGGGTCTTCAAACTTGGCCCTTTTATGACTTGTGGACTTCAACTCCTGGAATTCCTCAGCCAGCCTCCATTTTGTTTGTTAGATTTAAGACAGGGGTCTTCAAACTGGGCCCTTTTATGACTTGTGGACTTCAACTCCCAGAATTCCTCAGCCAGCCTCCATTTTGTTTGTTAGTTTTAAGACATAGGTCTTCAAGCTGGGCCCTTTGATGACTTGTGGACTTCAACTCCCAGAATTCCTCAGCCAAGCACGCTGGCTGAGGAATTCTGGGAGTTGAAGTCCACAAGTCATAAAAGGGCCCAGTTTGAAGACCCCTGCCCTATACCATTCCAGATAAATGGCTGTCCAATATGTTCTTGTAAACCTCCAACAATGGAGCATCTAGAACTTCTGGAAGTTAAGTTTTCCCATTGATTAAATGCTTGAATCAGTGTCAGGAAATTTCTCCTTAATTCTAGGTTGGCTCTCTCCTTGACTGACAGAATAACGAAGTTGGAAGGGAGCTTGGAGGTCTTCTAGCCCAACCCCCTGCTCAACTAGGAGACCTTATACCACTATTCCAGACTAATGGCTGTCCATTCTCTTCTTAAAAACCTCCACCAATGTAGCGTCCACAACTTTGGGAGGCAAATCATTTCCGCTGATTAATTGTTCTAACTGTCAGGAAATTTCTCCTCAGTTCTAGGTATGCCTCTCTCTTTCTTTGACAGGTGGAATGTGTTTCTGAGTAAGCGGGCCTAGAAACTGTAACACTATTGAGAAATGGTTGAGTTGATTCCACTCAATATAAAACTAGCCAGAAATTTGTCCCATTGAATTCAATGGCAGAGAGAAGGGGGTGCATAGAGCTGAACCTTCCATGGATTAGCATTCGTTCCTCAGGTTAAGACCGTATATATCAGGGGTCTTCAAACTTGGCGACTTTAAGACTTGTGGACTTCAACTCCCAGAATTCCTGAGCCAGCCATGCTGAGGGGAAAGGGAGGGGTTTCCATGCTGAGCCATGCTGGCTTAGGAATTCTGGGAGTTGAAGTCCACCAGTCTTAAAGTCGCCAAGTTTGAAGACCCCTGGTATATATTTACCAGAGAATGAAGCACTGGCTCAGATTAAGATTGGATCATTCTCAGAATCAATAAACACACCACCTTCAAAAGGAACTTGCATCAGCCACAACCAATTTAATTTTCAGTTCAATTTGTGTGTTTCACCCTTTCGTCCGTGCTTTGATTTTTGGACGAATGAGGTGTCATCTCTGTTTTACAATCTTCAAATAATTTAAACTTCTTCCGGTCTGTATTCCTGACACCTACAACCTTAGCAGTAAAAATAATGAACAACAATTTATAACTATAAATTATGCAGCCGAACAAAGAGACCTGTTGCTTCATTATGAAGGAACAGTATTTAATCAATTGAGAGATTCTTTGAATTAATTAATCCAGCCCATTAAATGCTGCAGCTCCATAAATGACTAAAACCTTTTATTTTGTGAAGACAGCTTTAGGGTAATAAATCTAACGTAATCGTCTCCTCTGAGCAACACAAGAATCCCTTAATAAAAAGGTTTATTGACATCGTATTCATATTTTCCATTGAGCTGTTCAGATTAGAAATTTAAAAACATGTACAAATAAGAGCAAAAATCGGGCAATTTGGCACAACCAGTGAAAATGAACTAATCACATACACACAAATGGGCTGGGACTAAAAGTTTAGTCAGCATAAATTTATCCAAAGCAGCAAAAATCTAGATGATAACATACTGTGTGTGTATATGTATGTATGTATGTATGTATGTATGTACGTATGTATGTATGTATGTATGTACACACACACACACACACACACATATATACACATATATATATATATATGTTTTCTGAGGTTTTTGCGGGTGTTTGTATGTAGGTCTTTGGTTATTCGGGTTTTCTCCCACATAAAATTGGAAGTGTCTTGGCGACATTTCGACGAAGTCCCATTCGTCATCTTCAGGCTGGTGTTTTCGGCTTCATGCTTCTAGGAGCAATGTGTGGTTGTAGCTGTTTCTTCCTTTTAACTGCCAGTGGGGGTATGAACTGATTGGGTGGGAGCTTGGCTGTGTTCTGATTGGGTGGAGGTGTGTTCTGATTGGTTAGGGGCTTGGCTGTGCTCTGATTGGATGGGGGTTGGCTGTGCTCTGATTGGAAGAAACAGCTACGACCACACATTGCTCCTAGAAGCACGAAGCCAAAAACACCAGCCTGAAGATGACAAATGGGACTTCGTCAAAACGTCGCCAAGACACTTCAAATTCTACGTGGGAGAAAACCCGAATATACGTGGCAAAAATTGATAAATTTTCACAAGCAGGTTGGCTCACTTCATAGAAACCTCTGTAAAAAAAATCATTAAAGCAGATGCAATTGCGTATGAAATTAACCTTGGTTTGTGATAACTTGATCGCACACCTGTGATTTAATGTGCTGCACAAACTCAGTTTGTTGGTGTAACTTATGGGTCAGTGTATAGGCAGTGCTCGACTTACAAGAGTTCATTTAGTGACTGGTTACAACAGCACTGAAAAAAATGACTTATGACCATTTTTCGCACTTAACCATCCCAGTGGTCACGTGATCAAAATTCAGACGCTTGGCAACTGACTCATATTTATGACGGTCGCAGCGTCGCGGGGTCATGTGATCCCCTTTTGGGACCTTCTGACAAGCCATGGAGAAGCGAGATGCACTTAACAACATGTTAAAAATTGCAATGATTCACTTTACAGCTGTGGTAAAATGGGACAAAACTCGCTTAACAAATGTCTCACTTAGCAGCAGAACTTTTGAGGCTCAGTTGTGTTTATTAAGTCGAGGACTATCTGTACTGCTGGAATCCAGAAAGTAAATTATTTCAGCAGCCAAGTTCAACGTGTGGTTGAAGACAATGGGCCCTCAGTGTCCCTTGTTAATTTAGATAAAGTTTAGATACATTTTCAAAGGTTAACTACATTGTTTATAGGCATTTGATCCAGGTGCATGAAAAAGCTCAATTCCTACCCACTGCTTTATTTTTTTTTTTCCATATATTTAGACAACTCTATATCGTACATCTGTTAATATTTCCTTTTTAAAATAAAAACACCAGCTGGGAAAAATCTATTAGGTCCAAATAAATAGCCATAGCCAGACAAATTTTACCTATTAAAATTAATCCATGCCAGAAAGTTGTCTGCTCAGCCTTCTACGGTAATAATTCTCAGATGAAAAATATTTCCCATTTATAGAAGTAGACATTCCTGCTATTGATCCAGAATCAATATAGAGCGGGGGTCCCCAACCTATGGGCCGTGGCCCAATACTGGGCCGTGGGCTACTGGCCACTGGGTCGCAGGACAGGCTGGCCAGTGCATGCACATGTCTGCATGCTCGCAGACACATTTGTGCATGTGCGCTGGGCTAGCACCAGCAGCTAGCGCCTATACACCTACACAAATTGGGCCGCTAGTGCGCACATGGGTTGCACATCCCATTTGCGCATGTGCACGGGGCTAGCGCCTGCATTCCTGCACAAATAAGGCCGCTAGTGTGCATGCAGGTTCCACAGCCCGCTTGCACCTGTGTGTGGGGCTAGCGCCTGCGTGCATGCACAAACAAGACCGCTAGCGTGCACGCGGGTTGCACGGCCCATTTGCATATGCATGCAGGGCTAGCGGCGGTGGCTAGTGCCTGCACACCTACACAAACAGGGTCACTAGCGCCATGTGGGTGCACCCGGCCCCATTTCTGCACACGTCCACAAATTTCCCATCTGCTCTCTTTCCCTCTGGGCTGCCAGCATGAACAGGTTGGTGACCTCTGCTTTAGGAGTCCCCAACTCCCGGTCCGTGGACCAGTTCCGCAACCAGTCGGCACAAACAAGCAAAGCCCCATCCATGAAATGCAGGCAGCACACAAAACCACGCACCCTTCAGTCCGTGGAAAAAAACTCTCCACGGAACCAGTCCCTGGTGCCCAAAATGTTGGGGACCTCTGTTCTAGTCCAACTTCCTGCTCAAGCAGGAAACCCTGTAGCTCTTCATGAAATCTGATTTATTTATTTATTTGAAGTTTAAAGATATCCAGTTCGTTCAGTCTAGCTCGGGTTCCAATCTGCCCATATTATTCTTTTTCCGTTCTGGAACCTGTTACAACTTTCCCGAGAACTTCTTAAATTAGGGTTTCCAGGGCAAGCACAACACTCAAGGTGCCTTCCGACCAAACCATAGAGTTGTGGAGCTCTGTGATTTGGAAACGATATAACCTTTGATGTTACTTTTTAGGAACCACCGTCAGCAATGCAGGCAGTCCTCGACTTACGACGGTTTGTCTAGTGACCGTGCGAAGGCACCATGTCACCAGAAAAAGTGACATGACCGTATTTTTCACACTTACCACTGTTACAGCATCCTCAGGGTCATGTGATCAAAAATTCAGACACGTGGCCAATCGACTTGTATTTATGACGGTTGCAGACTCCCGGGGTCATGGGATTTACCTTTTGACAAGCGAAGTCATTCACTTAACAACCGTGTTAGTAACTTAACAATTGCAGCGATTCACTTAACAATTATGGGCAAAAAAGATCACAACATGGAGCTCATCTAACAAATGTCTCACTTAGCTACAAAGTTTTGGGCCCAATTGTAGCCGTAAGTCGAGGACTGCCTGTGATCAATTATAAATCCAGGCTCCATTTCACATGTACGTTACCAATCTAGCTATCCTTCAGATTATATCTGAACTCATATTTGAATCCTTCCTCCATCTGTATCTAAATATGACCTAAATATATTCCGGCAACCACATTTTCTGCTTTCGTATCTTCCTCAACCTACAAACAAGAGTACATTAATCTTACAAATACTACTGTCAAGGTACTTTTCCCCTCTTTGTTTGACACCGTTTGTGGGTAGCCTCAAAGTGTGTCAGACCTGCTAAAGGTTGCTATCTGTTGGATGTCTGCAATGGCTGTCAACCAAGACAGGAAAAAGGATGGCAATGGGGACAGCAAACATTAGGCCAGGAAAAATTGTTACCAACTCAAAGAGGGTTGAAAAGCAGTTGGATTTAACAGCAGATCCTGGACCTGTTTTGTTTATTTTTCCCAGATGAAAAATTTAGCACCCAGAATAACAAGAGTTGGAAGGGACCTTAGAGGTCTTCTAGTCCAACCGCCTGCTCAGGCAGGAAACCCTATGCCATTTCAGACAAATGGCTGTCCAGTCTCTTCTTAAAAGCCTCAGTGATGGAGCACCCACAATTAACCGTTCCACTGGTTAATTGTTCTCACTGTCAGGACATTTCTCCTTAGTTCTAGGTTGCGTCTCTCCTTGATTAGTTTCCATCGTTGCTTTTTGTTCTTCCTTCAGGTGCTTTGGAGAATAGCTTGACTCCCTCTTCTTTGTGGCAGCCCCTGAGATATTGGAACATTGCTGTCATGTCAACCCTAAGTCCTTCTTTTCATTAAAGCAGGCATAATGCATTTCCTGCAACTCTTCTTCCTATGTTTCAACCTCCAGTTCCCTAATCATCTTTGTTGCTCTTCTCTGCACTCTTTCTAGAGTCTCAACATCTATTTTTTTTTTTAATTGGCCCTCTGTTTATTTTACATTGGGGCAATCCAGAACAATGTTAAACAGCAAAAGCTGTTCTCTTAAATTATGATATAATGTGGATTTAGCTTTCTTAATAGGCAGGAAGCACATATACTACAGTATTATCAAGAAAAAGTATCGCTTCTGCTAATCTCAAAAGAGGTAGCATCCTTTTGTCCCTTGATTTGGGGAGATTCCCTAATTCACTGCTCTCGAGCTGAGAGAAGGCTATAATTAACACCTTGGTGAATTAAACCATGGGACAATCGTAATAAGGCGGTCCGAACTTTCCAACACGCTAAGCTTTTGCAGTGTTCCTGAAATGAGTTATGTGCATTTATATAATGCCATTATTTTCTCCTGTTCCTGTTGAAATTCAGATGAGAAGTTCCTCCAGATAAAAGGGTATTCATTCTCTCTCTCTCTCTCTCTCTCTCTCTCTCTCTCTCTCTCTCTCTCTCTCTCTCTCTTTCTCTCTTTATCTCTCTTTTTCTCTTTTTCTCTTTCTCTCTTTCTCTCTCTTTCTCTCTTTCTCTCTTTTTCTCTCTTTCTCTTTCTCTCTCTCTCTCTTTCCGCCTCTCTTTTTGTCTCTTTCTCTCTTTTTGTCTCTTTCTGTCTTTCTCTTTCTCTCTCTCTCTTTCTTTCTTTTTTCTTTCTTTCTTTCTTTCTTTCTTTCTCTTTTCTTCCCATTCTCTTCTCATTCTCTAATACGTTTCCTTACAGCAAGGCCGATACAGAATGAATGCCGTAAGGGTGGCATTGTGTTATTACTGCTATGGATGTGCTTCAAATGAATCTCGCTATTTTCCTACCTAGGTGCAACATCTTATTATGACACCGAGGCCATTTTTAGCTTAAAACCGAAACAACGGTAAGAAGGAGAACAGTTTTGACCACAGACCGAAGATCAGACACCATTTCTTTCCTACCACGAATATATATTCCAGTTAGAGGGATTATTTTAGAAGCAGCTTGTGATGCAAAACCATGAGGTTTGGGGGCTTGGGTGGCAATAAGTAACTACTGATTGTCCTCCAGTTACAGCAGTTCATTTAGTGACCAAGGGCACTGAAAAAAGTGACATATGTTCATTTTTCACACTTACAACCGTTGCAGCATCCCCAGGGTCACGTGATCAAAATTCAGACGCTTGGCAACTGATTCATATTTATGACGGTCACAGTGTCCCGGGGTCACTGGACCCTTTCTTGCGACATTCAGACAGGCAAACTCAAGGGGGAAGCCAGATTCTCTTACCGACCGTGTGACTAGCTTAACCACTGCAGCAACTCCCTTAAACAAATGTGGCAAAAAGGTGGTAAAATGGGGCAAAACTCACTTAACAACTGTCTCACTTAACAACCAAAGTTTTGGGCTCAACGGTGGTTGTAAGTCAAGGACTATCTGTAACGTACCCAGTCTTTTATTTCAATCGACCCAGCCATCTCTGTTGCCCATGGATCAATCTACCTGCTATAAAGGCAGATTATTTACAGATTAAAAAGTGCATTTTTAACGTATTTGCAGATTAAAAAAATGTATTTTCACTTATTGATAGATTTAAAAGTGCCTCTTTCCTACAGAGCATTTCATTCTGAGAGAGGCCCCCCCTCCCTCATCCATGTCTGCTCAAAAGGCAACTTGGGGAAAAAAAAAACAATAACCTAATACAACTAGAACAAACCAGAGTTTTATGCAAGGCCTTATCTTTCCTGCATGCTAATTAATATAAATAACTTGAACTTTGCAAACTTCAGCAGCAGATGTGAAAGGCAGGACCAATAAAACCTAAGCAGTTTTCACATGCAAGATTAAACAGCCCTTATTCGTGCCACATGTTGACGTTGCTAATAAATGCAGAAAAATGTATACATTCTAATGTCAGTTTTATATTTGCATTGCAGACCAATGGGGGTACAAAAATGCCTGCAGTCAATTTATGCCAATAGAAAGCATCTTCCAGTGGGTGGGAGGGGGGGTTGGTTTTTTTTTTTTAAAAAAAACACATTTAGGAAGAGACAAGGCAAAATGTTTTTTTGCAAATGCATATGCTAGTAATTGTTTTTTTTTGTTTCTTTGAAAAAAAGAAAACAACGCTAAACTATTCTAATCCTATATCACATTAACTCAAAAATAACTTCATTGCATTCTGGGAAATGCTGGTTTTTGGGGGATGTTTAATTCTTCATCCCTCATGGACAAACTTCTTGTTCGATGGAAACCATCTGAGACAAGTGTCTGTGGAGATTCTCAGTCATCCAGGTCATGGTTGTCCCAAAGGTGTTTTTTGAGGAGGCAACTGAAATTTCTTGTTTTTTCTTTGAAGACGTTTCACTTCTCATCCAAGAAGCTTCTTCAGTTCTGACTAGTCCAGGGGTAGGCAACCTTGGCTCTTTTATGACTCGTGGACTTCAACTCCCAGAATTCCTGAGCCAGCTGAGCTGAGGGGAAAGGGAGAAGTTCCCAAGCTGAGCCATACTGGCTCAGGAATTCTGGGAGTTGAAGTCCACAGCTCATAAAGAGGTCATAGTTCCCCAGCCCTGCTTCTAGAGCAGGGGTAGGCAACCTTGGCCCTTTTATGACTCGTGGACTTCAACTCCCAGAATTCCTGATTCAGCCATTCTGAGGGGAAAGGGAGAGGTTTCCATGCTGAGCCATGCTGGCTCAGGAATTCTGGGAGTTGAAGTCCACGAGTCATAAAAGAGCCAAGATTGCCTACTCCTGGTCTAGGAGGCTCACCGCTTAGAACAGGAGGACTTAGGACAAGGGTAGGCAACCTTGGCTCTTTTATGACTTGTGGACTTCAACTCCCAGAATTCCTGAGCCAGCCGAGCTGAGGGGAAAGGGAGAGTTTTCCAAGCTGAGCCATGCTGCCTCAGGAATTCTGGGAGTTGAAGTCTACCAGTCATAAAAGAGCCAAGGTTGCCTACCCCTGGACTAGATCCTTCCATTCCCCACCATCCAGTCAGAGCTGAAGAAGCTTCTTGGATGAGAAGTGAAATGTCTTCAAAGAAAAAAAACAAAAAAGTCCAGTTGCGTCCTGAAAAAGCCCCTTTGGTACATCTGAAACCGGGCAAAGTCCCTACCAAAAGGGAACACTGGAAAATCAGCAATCTTAAAACACAGCAATTAAAATAAGAATGTTTCCCCACAGTATATGCAATATTCTCCAACTGTATGCCCATGTAATTCCACATTAACTAGGGGAGTGTTTTTCCACTTGAGTAACCTGAAGACGTGTGGACATCAACTGCTGGAATTCCCCGGCCAGCATGCCTGGGGTTCAACTCCCAGAATTCCTCTTGGCCAGGGAATTCTGGGAGTTGAGGCCCACACATCTTCAAACTGCCCAGGTGGAGAAACACCGAAGTCGAAAAAAAGAAAAAAAAACCCAATTTCCACCTTCTAGCCTTTTTCTTATGGAAACACATCCACACCACCATCAGCTTTGACTTATTAGCCGTTCGATAGATCAAGATTCTGATCACGTAAAACCGGACTGAGAAAACTAACAGGGGTGAACGACTTTTAATTTTGTTCTTTTATAATTGAGGATCACGTTAGTATAGGGCAGGGGTCCCCAACCACCAGGCCGCAGACTGGCAACAGTTCGCAGTGCGCCAGAAGCCGGGCCACGCAAAAGAGCGAAGTTGCATCTGTGTGTGTGCAAAATGCAGGCAGCAAGCAAAACTATGCACACACACACACACACACTCCCCACAGAAACAGTGGTAAATACTATTAGTTCTGAACTGCACTGCACTGAGCTTCAATAGATGATCCCAACACATCTTCCATACCGTGGGTAATTTTACTGGCTTCTTGCATTGCCTGACAGTTTTGTAAAATCCCTTTTTTAATCAACTGGAACTTTTCCAAACACAGAACACATCTACATAGAATAACAGAGTTGGAAGGGACCTTGGAGGTCATCTAGTTCAACCCCCTGCTCAGGCAGGAAACCCTGTACCATTTTGGACAAATGGCTGTCCAGTCTCTTCTTAAAAACTTCCAGCGTTGAAGCATTCACAACTTCTGGAGGCAGGTTGTTCCACTGGTTAATTGTTCTAACTGTCAGGAAGTTTCTCCTTAGTTCTAGGTTGCTTCTCTCCTTGATGAGTTTCCATCCATTGCTTCTTGTCCTGCCTTCAGGCGCCTTGGAAAATAGATTGACTCCCTCTTCTTTGTGGCAGCCCCTGAGATAATGGAATACTGCTATCATGTCCCCCCTCGTCCTTCTGTTCATTAAACTAGACATACCCAATTCCAGTAACCGTTCCTTATATGTTTTAGCCTCCAGTTGCCTAATCATCTTTGTTGCTCTTCTCTGTACTCTTGAGGTTACCCCTCCCATATTTCCTTCAGCTAATTTCTTTCTATTAACAAAACAAATCTGACTGATCCTGTAGAAATTCATCTGTTTTTCTAAAAATCAGTTAGAAGTTGTATTTTACTAGGTCCTTAGTTTAGATTTAAGCAAGTTTTACAGTACTAAAATTATTAATCTTTTATTTCTATGTACTCTTACTTTAAAATTTTTGCTTACCTTAAAAATGGTAGCTATAGCCTTTTATTCCACCTATGCATCTATTTAATCTTTGTTTCTTGTTTCTTAATTTTCCTTGAATTTTTTTCATTTTGGTTATAAGGTTGTATTAATGACTGGTAAATAATTGCAAATTTGATATTTTCAGAATATCAATGTCAGTTTTCTGAATTTTTTTTTTTATTCATTCTTTGGGGAAGCAAGTAAAGTCTAAAGAAAAAGACGGTAATTGACAACTTCCTTGTTTAAAACAAAAGATCCCAATTTATCCATTAGAAGTCAGATAGATAATCAATTAAGGAAAAGAGATTAACAATCTGAATTCATTTTTTATTAATGACTTAGAAGAAAAGGTGGATAGAAGGTTTCAATAGGAGAGATTATCTGTAGAAAGCTTACCCAGTTTGCAAATGACCCAAAACTGGGTAGGATTCTTAATGTTTGACATAAATAAAAATCAAAATGATCTTGATAGATGAAAGACATGGGCTGAAGAACTAGATCAAACTGAGACAAGTACAGTACAAGGTTCTTTAGTTGGGAAACAGAAACTAAATACACAGGACATAGGAACATGAAACATTAGTCTGATGTGTGGTTACAAAATGTAGTTTGGGATTACATCAATAAACCACATGTAGTCATTGTTCTACCTAGTTTATTCTTCTTGGCCAAGACATTAGCTCAGTTTCGGGCACCACAGAGTAGGCTTCAAAAATATTGGGACTGCTTCAAATAATTTCATTGAGGATGATCAGAGGGTAAGAAACTGTGCACCGGGATTGATTAGGCCTGAGAAGATAAAGAAGGAATACAGTAGAACAGAATAACAGAATGATAGAGTTGGAAGGGGCCTTGGAGGTCTTCTAGTCCAACCCTCCACTCAGGCAGGAAACCTTATACAAGGGGAGGCAACCTTGGCTCTTTTATGACTGGTGGACTTCAACTCCCAGAATTCCTGAGCCAGCCATGCTGAGGGGAAAGGGGGAGGTTTCCATGCTGAGCCACGCTGGCTCAGGAATTCTGGGAGTTGAAGTCCACGAGTCATGAAAGGGTCATAGTTCCCCCATGCTAGCTCAGGAATTCTGGGAGTTGAAGTCCACGAGTCATGAAGGGGTCATAGTTCCCCCATGCTGGCTCAGGAATTCTGGGAGTTGAAGTCCACCAGTCTTAAAGTTGCCACGGTTGAGGACCCCTGATATAAAGCAGGGGTGGGGAACCTTGGCTCTTTTATGACTGGTGGACTTCAACTCCCAGAATTCCTGAGCCAGCCATGCTGAGGGGAAAGGGAGAGGTTTCCAAGCTGAGCCATGCTGGCTCAGGAATTCTGGGAGTTGAAATCCACCAGTCATAAAAGAGCCCAGGCTGCCTACCCCTGCCCTATACCATTTCAGACAAATAGCTGTCCAGTCTTTTCTTAAAAACCTCTGGTGTTGGAGCACCCACAACTTCTGGAGGCAGGTGGTTCTGTAAGCAAGGTCGGAAAAAACCAGCAGAGCAGGACTGTTGAAATTCTTCCTGATTCCTTTACCGCCACAAGCCAAAACAGGCACCTTCGTTTGTTTTCTCAATAGATGGGAACATGTGTCAAAGAAAAAGTGTGCTGACAGCAAAAACAAAGGGCAGAACAAAAAAAATAACGTCATCCATAGATCATGGGCCAAAGCCATACAATGAGTCCTCAGCTTACAAATATTCATTTGGTGACCCAAGTTACAACAGCAGTGAAAAAATAGTGACTGTTTTTCACCCTTGTGACCATTGCAGCATCCCCAGGGTCCACGTGATTAAAACTCCAGATGCTTGCAACTGGCTCACATTTATGACGGTTGCAGAGTCCCCAGGATCATGTGATTCCCCTTTTACGACCTGCTGACAGGGAAAGTCAATGGGGGACGCCATCGAACAGTTGAACAACAGTGTTACTAACTTAACAACTGCAGGGATTCACTTAACCACTGCGGCTAGAAAGCCGGTAAAATGAGGCAAAACTCAGTCTCGCTTAGCAACAGAAATGTCAGGATCAACTGCGGTCGTAAGGCGAGGACTGTCTATATAGTGCTACCTTCGACCTCAGCCAAAATTCTGCCAGGAAGGACTCAAACCATTTCTGTCCTCTTTCTCCACCTCGGCTGCCACATCCCTTCTCAACAACTTAAAGAGAGAAGACTGGTCTACAACTAGTAGCTCTTTCCACTCAACATGCAACTAAGAGGCAAGATAGCTCTTTTACCTACAATGTAGTTTCACGTAAGCTCCTTGTATATTTCTCCACTTGGTGGAAAGAGGAAACTTCTTACCTGCAGAAGTTGTGGATGCTCCAACACCGGAGGTTTTTAAAAAGAGACTGG